>PVJI01003164.1:0-129236 GCA_004026765.1 Micronycteris hirsuta
TGACACTGGACAAGCCTGTGACAAGGATGCCGGTGGCTTCCACGTCCCCAGAGGATCAGATCATCCAGCAGAGCTGGTCCCCAGGGCAGGCAGGGCGCCTCCTCTGTTCCCAGCAGGGGAATGTGGGTGCTGGGGGCCAGGAGGACGCTGTCCCCTCCGCCTGTCCCCAGTCCACAGTTCCTCCCGTCGAGATGTCCCTCCCTGGTGTGCTCAGCTCAATTTCTCCCTGCTTCCTCTACCACAGAGGACAGCCCCCTGGGCCCACTCCGCTGGCCTGCCCGGGCCGCAGCCTCAGTGCCTACCCCCGCCCCCGCCACCCAGAGCATGGGCAGCCCCCTGCCAGTGGCCCCTGCCCTGGGCTGCTGCGGGGCCTGCCCCCTGGCCTTGACCCTGGCCTGGCTCTGAGCAGGTCACCTCTGCCTCCCAAGGGTGGGACCCCTGCTCCGTGGGCATGGAGACCCGCACTTCCCTTCCTGCCCTGGGGCAGCCGAGCTCACTGGCTGTCCGTGCAGCTCCTACCCCCGGGCTGAGGGGGAGCCGGGCCACCTGCCGGGGCTGGGGGAACAACTCACACTCTCCTGCCAGCCCAGAGAGGTCGCTTCTGTGTGAAGGAGGCAACATCACAGTTTTCAAACTGAATGAAACCCCCGAAGTTTAACCATTGGCTGTTTGTGTTCCGTGTCTGTGAGATCGTGGGTTGACTCATCATCAGCCACGTCTCCTGAGGCTGGGCAGCCACAGGGCCTCCTTCCTGCGGGTCCCGGCAGAGCCTCCCCGGCAGCGTGTCACCGGGAGTTCAGAGAACCGGCCCTGAGGGGAGGACACGCGGCTGACAGGGGCGTGGAGGTCCCCCAGGCGCAGTGACCAGAGGCCTGGGCTGTAGGCCGCAGGGTGGGCACACTGAGCCCGAGGGCGTCTGGGCTTCTGAGAAGAGACGAAGGCCCAGCCGAGGGAGCCTGACCAGCGGCTGAGTTCGGAGCCGCCCGTGGCCCGTGTCTACAGGCGTGGCAGGAGGCTGACTGCACGTTTTCGGAGAGAGAACCACAGGCCCCTCCTCGCCCTTCTCTGGGGGCTGCGGGAGCCCCCAGCCAGGACGGTGGGGGCTGAGCAGAGAGGCCTGCTGGCCAGAGTGACCAGGCTGCGGCCTGAAAGCACAGGCGCCCCTTTGGGGCCATGAGCTGGGTGGGGAGCAGCTTAGGTGCCCCCAAGGACCCTCACACCCCGACCTTCCAGACGGCCACAGAGGGGGTCCCTCAGCTCCTGCAGGCCTGCTCCCCCCTTGGCCACATTTTCTTTATGTAAGAAATGGGACCCCCACCCCCAGCTGGGTGGGCTAACAGGGCTGCTTCCCAGGGGGTGCGTTTAGGGGCGGGGCCCCACCTCAAATCGAGCCGCCCACCCCTGCGAGGTTTCAGGGTGAGCCGCCCTCCGCAACTCACAGGACCCTGGGGTGCAGCGGGGACAAGGGTGTGGGGGAGGGGCCCGGAGGGGCGATGACAGAGAACACAGGATGCTTCCCTGGCGCTGAGTGTCCATCTGCACTGGCCGGAATCCGCACGGCGTGCACGTGTGTCAGAGCCTTCCGGATTGCACACGGGTGTGTGTTCAGCCGTTCTACGTCCGTCACACACCATGAAGCTGATTAAGGACGCCCAGTGCAGAGAAAACGCCCCGGCGGTGGGTGGTCTTTGTCATCTGCCTCCCGTCTGTCCACAGCGGCAAGCGAGCCGTTCATGAAATATCATCTCCGTGTTCCGCGCACTTCCTTCCCGGAGAGCCACGGGGAGACCCTTGCTCCGCAGGTCCGGCTGCAGCCGTGAATCACTTCCCCGCTCGCTCGCCAGGGCAGCCGGGCGAGGGCCGCCCACGTCCAGCCCCAGGGAGCCGCCTGCCCGCCCGCCCGCCCACCGGGGACTGAGTGCCCGGAGCGTGACGTCACGAGAGCTTGGTTTACACGTGTTGCCCTCAGTCTTCCTCAGCCTGTTCTGAGAACGGGAAACCAAAGCCAGGGCAACGGCGAGCCGAAACACGGAAACTCCGTGCTCAGTAAAAGCTCCTCAGCCGTCAAGGCCCGGGGACTGGTGCCTCCTGCGCCCACGTGGCACGTGCCCTTGACTGCAGACCTCGGGGCTGTGCCTCCCCCAGACCCAGGCTTCTGGGAAGTCTGGGGGGCGGGCAGCACCACACGGGAAGGAGCAAATGTGCCGGGGAGGCAGCCCACTCCTGGTCAGCAACGGCCAACGCTCCGGGTCTGCTCTGGCTTCTAGAAAGCTCTGAGTGGTTTGGGCCTGTGATCGGACACCATGCCACCTCTGCGTTCCTGATGACACCGGTGTCCCTGTCAAGAGCCGTCCTCTGCACGCCTTCTGGAAGCACGGTGGGTCAATGGATAGAATGCAGTTCAGGTTCCGGGCCCCTCACAGGCCACTTCTGGAAGCCACACAGCCCCGAGTGGTGGGGTGGGGGTGCTCACCTCGGCACACGCAGGGGAGAGGGCGAGGTCGCCCGGCCAGCTCTCCCCGAAGTCTGGCGGCGGGCAGGCCCCTGAGGGGTGAGTCCTGCAGAGGCCCACGGGCCGGGGATCACAAGGTTGCCCGAGAACAAGGGCCCAGTGGCCTCTGCTTGGCGTCCCCGTGGGGCTGGCAGGCCCATCAAGCAGGCTCAGTCCCACTCGGTTCTCACTCTCACTGGTCCCCCTAAGGGACGCGATGCCCTCAGAGAAGGGCAGGAGGGTTTTCTTGATCTTATAAATGGATTCCCGCAGCTCACCTGCTGAAGATGTCGATTTCTGCCTGTTTCCTGCCACATGGTGCGGCGTCCCAGGTGCTGAGAAGCCACCGGGGCAGCACGCCCACCTGGGGACTTCACTGACAAGCGAGGGACAGAGTCTGGAGATGAACCCCCCCACCCCACCCCGGTGGGGGGGGGTGATGAGGGGCTCAGATCCCAGGGAGGAGCTCCTAGCCTGCGAGAGGGCCCCTCCTGCCACCCTCTTCTCTGGTGCCCCCCACACCCGCCCCAGTCACCGGCACACCAGGCCCCCCAGCCTGACAGCCACGGAGGGTTCATAGCCCCACAGGTGGGCACGTGGGGCATTAAACGGCTCTTCCTGAGCATCACGCCGGCAGGTTTGCACGCGAAAGCAGGCTCCTTCTCTATCCCTCTCCCGGCGCCGCCCCTCAAAAACAAAGCAAAAAGCACCTTGCCCCAAAGAGAACAGAGCGGGGCTTTCAGGTTTGCTGCCCTGAGCCAGGAGGAGGAGGCATCCCCCCCGCCCCCGCAGCGGGGCCCCCACCGCGGCTGGAGCTGCGCAGGAGCTGGGGGCTGGGCCGTCCTTGCAGGGCACCCTAGGGGAGCAGAGAAGGAAAACAGAGGAGAAGCCAGCTCTGTGAGAACTGGGGACAGGGAGGTGGCCAGCCACAGAGCAAATGTACAAAAAAGGAGCTTTCTTCTACCCCAGGGCCACCAGCTAGAACACAGATGGGGGAATGTCCCACTCAAAGCAGGAAACCATCCCCATCAGATCCACTCTCGGGAGCGGCCCAACCCCGCGCGATCCCCAGAAACTGAACAAGCGGTGTGCGGGTGGATAAAGGCGGAGGGGGGCGGAGGGGTGGACGGCTATTTCTGGATGCGCATTCTTCCCGTCAATCACTGAGTCAATGCCATTGCCATTCAAATCCCAACAGACGTTCAGCTCGAAAAGCAGCGGCACTCCAGCCGCTCGAATGTTTTTGTGACGGTAAATAAGGAAGGCAAGGAAGGACGCTTTAACGGCGCCGTCCCGGGACCAGCCCCCACCGAGGCTCTCGCCCCAGACGCTCCTGACCGCGCCTCCCTTCCCTGCCCCTGGCTCTGTGGACACCGGCCTACCCGCCGTGGCCCGCGTGTCCGAGGGGACGTCTAACCCCACGTGGCTGCCATGGGCGGGGCTTGACAGGAAGTAAACCCAGAAGATGCCCGGTTACAATGAATGTCGGAAAAACACAGTGTGCTCTCAATGTTTCATGAGACATGCTTAACTCATTTCTCACTGATCTGAGACGTGACTCCGCCGGGCCCAGGGCCTGGCTGACCTTGACCGCCACTTCCTCGCGGCCCAGGCCCATCCCACAGCCGTCCTTCGCTTTCACCTCCGGACCTCTCTGGAGTCCCCACTGCACCTCCGCCCTCACCCCCCAGCCCCCCATGCCCAGCCCTGGGCCCGGCCTCCACTCCCGCCGCAGCCCACACGGCAGGGGAGCCGGGCCTTCACGCCACACTCGGGTCTCCCCTGTTTACGGTCCCGCAGGCTCCCCGTGGCCCTGGGACAGAATCCCGCGCTGCCTCCTGGGGCCTGTGGCCCGGCCCGGGGTCCGAGCGTTGCCCTGACCCTCCCGCGATCAGTCACACCGTTCCAGAAAGTCCCGGAATCAGGGCCTTGGGGGCTGGAGGCTCTTCCCAAACTCTCACTTTCGAGCTGGGCTCGGGCTGTCCCCAGCGCCACCCCCTCGGCTCTTTCTCCTGCGAAAGCAGCGCCCCGTTTGCGCCTGGTTAACAGGAAACAGGGTCCTCGGCCCCACGGCCGGGCCGCTCTTCCTGTGGGGCTGCCCGGGGTGCCGTCCTTCTGGAACCCTCTCCCAGTCACCGCACCTGCGGCCCGCGTGTGGACGAGACGGAGGTGAGCTTCCGGGAGGAACGGTTTAGCGCTTTCCCCAGTGGCCGCCTGTCTGGCCAGCAGGCAACTCTGTCTCTTCCTGCGCACTGACTCACAGAACCTTCCAGAGGCGGCGAACCACATGCAGAGTGAGCCGCCCTGGTGTCCCAGGCACCGAGTTTCTGTCTCAGTGATGCTCTCGAGACCTTTCCCTGGTGTCTCGGGGCTCTGCTGCGGGACCCGAGAGCTGCTTCCGCCCCGGTGGACATGTGACCCTGCGGCAGGCGTCGGCATGCAGCTGTGTGCTTGGTGTTGCAGGCTTTGCCTTCCAGGTGGCGTCCGGCTCAGGACCCTTCCTGGTGGGCCTGGCGGGCGTGGGGTGCAGAGCCGTGGGGAGCAGGGTGGGCCCAGGGTGGTGCATGGGGGTGGCCGGGGTGGCCAGGGAGGTGGGCGGTCATCGGGGAAGGCCTGGGGGACCAGAGGTCAGTGGGCTGAGGGCAGAGTGGACATGGGCCAGGGGGCAAATGAGGACAGCTGGGGTTCTGGTCTCTGGTCCCACAGAATCCACCGCAGGGACCCACGTGGGGGGAGGGAGGGAGGGGGCAGCAGGGAGCAGAATGAGAGAGATGCTGCGAGACCCCCTGTGAAAGGGGGTCTGAGAAAGGCCAGCTGTGTCTCTGGCCAGGGCCTGGGTCCCTGCGGGGTCTTGGTCAGCGCATCCTGGCCAACCCTGCTCCGACAAAGCCACTTGGGATCTGTGCTTTAAACAAGGATGGAAGCACTGTTTCTCCATGTCAAAGAAAATACCAGAATGGAACAATCTGAGGGAAGAAAGCGTTTCCAGGGACAACAATCCCTGCATTGTGTTCCGATGAAGGCGTGCTTGTTCGGTGGGAGCCTGGCCCGCGGTGTTGACACAACCCTGGGTCGAGAACACCCGCGTCCTCCAGAAACCTTGCGCAGCCCGAGGTCACCCTGCCCCGAGGGCGGGTGCTGGTGGTGAGGACACCCCGCTGGGGGCTGGAGGGGGAGTCGGGGGCCCAAGCGCACCTCCGGTGTGGCGGCTGGGACGGGGCAGAGAGTCCCGTGAGCACGGTGGTGGCCTCTTCACCCGCCCGGGAAGAAGGGGCGGGGCAGGCCAGCGGCACAGGCCCAGCGTGCGCGCTGAAGCTGTAGCGGCCATCATGGCCGCCTCCCCTCCCGTCTCTGAGGTCCTGCTCACTGTCCTCAGCCACAGCATCTCCCCCTTCAGGGGGTCTTCCCCGAGTTCCCAGGGTAACCAGAGGCCCTTCTCTGAGCCCACAAAGCGCCTGCCACCACCAGGCACTGTCCTGCGAGGGACCCGCCCAGCTCAGACGTGGCGGGGTGCAGGGTGGAGAAGTCCACGCCACGGGCTCAGCCCAGGGGCTTGAATGGTGTCGGGGGGCTCGGTCTGGTCGCCGGCCGGTGCCCCGCCCCTCCGTGGCTCACGGGCCGGCCCGGCAGAAGCGGCAGAAAACAGAGGGTGCAGCCCGCGTCCCAATATCTCCCTGAGACAGCCCTGGTGGCAGGCCAGGGCCCACTGAGGAGACAGCCCACCACGCCAGGTGGGCCTCTGGCCCCAAAGAAGGGGACGCTGGAAGCCAGCCCGCCGGGCTCTCCTCTCGGGGGCCGGAATCGACACCGCGAGGGCCTCCTGCCTCACCCTCACATCACCCCCGCCGGACGCCAGTGCCAGCGGAGGAGAAGCTGTGGCGGGGTTTAGTCCCGGGGGAAACCAGGGGGAAGAGACTTTCCCAGGGGGCTGTTTGCCTGAAGAAAGGGTTCTAAGTCAACATTTCCTTGACGCTTTGCTGACAGCCACATCCTCGTGGACACGGACGTTTCTCAACAGCCCTGGCCTGGGACCGACCATACGCACACTGACTGGCATGCGCCTGTGGAAGGAAGACAAGAATCCAGAAACTTCTCCCTGCAGGGAGAGTCAGCAGACACACTGAGCTGATTAGCAAATGGGACTCCTTCGGATTCGGGCTCCAAGACTGGAAGTGCCTCGGACCGGACGCTGCGCGGCAGCCTGCGGTGGCCAATGTGCCGCACTTCCTGCGACGTCCCGGGGGGTCCCAGTGTCCCTTGCGTGGGCAGAAAGTCAGATGTTTCCGTGATTACAGCAGCCTTGAAAGTGAGCCCCGCACCCCCCCGCACGGCCCCGGGGAAGGCGCGTGCTTCCCGGGACAGGTGACGGGAGTGCCGGCCTGGGCCAGCCCTCCGGAGCAGGAGGGGATTCACGAGAGCAGGAGCCTGCCACGCAGTCCCACGGAAGGGCCCTGTGTCTGTCGTGTGTGGCAGCGTCCTCTCTCCGGCGGCTACACACTCAACTCCCGAAAGGCGTGCGGGCTCTGAGCCTTCTGCACACAGGAGAGCGCGCGCCAGGCCCAGAGCGAAAAGACGTCACCCAGACGGGCAGACCGTCAGGACTACGCGCGGGAAGCAAGCCGGCTGAGTGAGAAAAGTGGCCTGATTGTAAACACTGCTACAGGTGAGCTCCTGACCCACGGACGGGCCACTTAAAAAGCAAACATTCCACCTCGGCCCCCCGGGGAGCGAGGTCCTCCTCACCCAGGAGGTCTGGCAGAGGCCGCAGCTCAGGGAGGAAACTGCGTGCTCCATGTTCTCCTCATTACTGCTGGGCCCCAGCGACAAGAATTTACTAATAACCTCATAAAGTCGTGTTTACTTTTTCCAAGATACAACATTAGCCAGGCCCCTCAGAATAATTTAAGATTACAGAACCTTGGACTTTCCCCAGAACCTGTATTGCTTTCTTGGTAAACAAGGACGGCCTTTCTTTACTTGCGCTCATGACACAGGGTTTTATTTACACATACTTCACAGGGTGCAGCTTCTGCATGCCACAGAAAGCATGAGTTTATGTAAAAACCAAAAACCAACAACAACAACAACAAAGGACACAGCCCAGCTTTCTGCCTTGCTAAAGAGAAACGTTCATTTCTTTGGAAACCCAAACAGTAAGTTCCCTGTCAAGTCAAGTGGATCCTAACACAAAAGAAGAGAATAATATTATTTTAAGATTTTGCTGTATGCATAACTTCAGCCCAAACACTTAAGTGGCAAGATCAGTTTTCAGATGGTATTATACTGGTGCTGAGGGTTTCCGGCGGATCTGGCACTCCTTGGCGAGGTTTATGAAGAGCGAGGGCCCTGGAATGGCAGGGTGCCTGGGCCATCATCCTCAGCCCCTCGCCGCCAGGGTCTGGGCCACCTCCAAGACAAGCCACCCTGCCCCCAGCTGCTTCCCCAGCTGCCAAAATAGCGCGGGGGTCACCCCTTCACCAGTACCAGCAGGTGCTTCTAATCACACCACCCTTTCCGGGGGGAAAAGGTCTTCCCAGGGCCACTGGATTCTTGCACTTCAATGACCCGTGAGTTCATATTAAGAGGTATCTAAACACGAAGTGAGTTGGAAAGCTAAAGCCACTTAAAAAGATTCCTTAGCATTTTATGAAAACTGTGGACAAGGAAGTGAAGGTGACAATTTTCTTTTTAAATTTTTCTAAGTCCGGTGTCAGGTCTTGTCCTCCCTGGGTTTCAGCTTAGAATCTGTCCCAAACAGGAAGCCAGCACGTTCTGCCAGCTGGCCCCAGTCCCTCTCAGAACTGCCGTCAGCCTGAGCGCAGCGGCTGCCGAGGGAGCAGAAGGCACTGGGGAAATGCCCCCAAGTCAGCCGCCCCCTCAACCCTGGCGGTTTTGTTTGGGAATCAGCAACTGCTGTGTGTTAGTGAGGTTTTCGGTTTTCGCTGATCTCAGGATAAAGGGTCGTGGTTCTGTGGTTCTGATCCCCAAACACGCGGTGTGCCCGGTGCCTGCTCCCACACCTTGTCCACTCGCGGTCGCCGCAGCTCCAGCGGGGGCACAGGGGCGCGGGCGGGGGGCTGGCGCGTCGTAGTTTTCCTCCTGAAAAGCGGTGACTCCCGGCGTGCGGGGGAACGTGCCTCGTGCTTTTCGGAACTCCCTGCCCCCCGCGAGGCCCCCCAAGCTGCCGCTCTTGGTGCAGCCCTCTGCGGACCCCCGCCCGCGCCCCGGGGCCTCCCGTGAGCCAGAGCCACGGCGCCCAGACGACCGGTCAGCAAAGGGGACGCTCGAGGGGCGCACCCGGTGCGCTCGCTGCGCCCGCCTCCTCTCGAGAGCGCCGGGCAGGTGGGTGAGGGGCTACGGGGGCAGTGGGGGTCGGGAGGCCGGGACCAGGTCCTACTCACCCAGGAGCAGCCAGAGGCTGCGCTGCGGGAGGCCGCGCAGGCCCGGGGCCATGGCGCGCTGCCGAGCGGAGCCGAGCCGAGTCTGCCCGCCGCGCGCCCCGCCGAGGTCTGAGCCGCTGGGCGCCGGGGGCGGGAGAGGGAGCGGGCTGGAGGCGGCCCGCCCGGCCCACTGCGGCTCCTCCGTGGCGTAGGCCCGGCGAGGGCGGGGGGACGGCAGTGAGCGCCGCCAAGGCGGGTGCTGGGCGGGCCAGCACCTGCCGCCGGGGCGCCAGGAGGAAGTTGCACCAACCACGCGACCCGACCTACGCGAGTCGTCCCGACAGTGCGGGGCGAGCGCAGGCCCAGCCCCGGGAGGGCTGCGCCCGACCGACCCGACGGGGAGCGCGGCGCTGTGGGACCCTCTCGGGGGCTGCACCCTGGGGCCTCAGGGAGGCCGGCACTGCAACCAACGCCCTGGCACTCCTGAAACGTTCTCCGAACAGTGGACACCTTAAACACCAGGCGTGGTCTCCCGGACAGGGCTCCTCGGTCCCACCGCAGCACCGTTCCCCTCCGCTCCCGGCTGCTGGCCGCGCCTGCCTGGGGCTGCGGGAAGGGGTGGGCGGCCGGGTCTCGTTGAAGCCCAAGAACGCCGTTCCCCTTCCGTCCCTCCCCGCGGGTCCGGACGCTGGGTATCCCGTCAGGGTGAACACGCTTGGTGCTTGGGGAGGCTCATAGTCATCAAGAGAGGACACGGGGACATCGAGGACTTGGAGTCAATGCTGGGGCCTGGGGATGAGGGGGGTCCTGGCGGCGGGGCGGGGGCGGGGCACGCAGCAGGCACGTGCTGAGGCCCTGGGGCCGGAGGGACCCGGCTCTTTGCCGGGGCCGAAGGCTGGCGCCCGCCTGGCCCCATGGACTTGCCAGTAAGGATTCAAGGGGAGCAGCTTGGAGGCTGCGGTGGGTCAGGCCTAGTTCTGACCCTGAACTTGAGTAGACAGACGGGCGACAGCGTTGGATCTGCCTTGCTGGTGGTCCGTCCGGCGTCTGGGTGGGGAACTGATGGGGCGTGGGGTGGGTGGGTGTTCTTGGTTATGGAGTGATCAGAGAGGGGCTCCCTGGGTGACACCCGAGAGTCCGGGGATGCTGGGGGCGCAGCAGGTGCCGGAGGCAGGTCGGACAAGGAGACCTCAGCTGCGCTGGGGCGCTGTGCTGGCCTGAGTCTCCCCGGGGAACGGCCCCTCCTTGTAACGGCCTCTTCCCAGGAGGACTCCGAGCATTTGACTCGATTTGTGCCCGCGCTAGTGAGCCGCCCGCTGCTCTCGGCGCCACCGGCACTCCCGCCGCAGAAAAGGGCCGCGCCCAGGGCACAGCGGCCAGGACCCAAGGAGCGTTTCCCGGTGCCAAATGCGAGGGTGCAGAGCCACCTGCCGTCAGCCTGGGGAACGGAGGCAGCTGGCAGGCTTGTGTCGAGTCCCTGCTCCTGAACACAGGCGGGGCAGGCGCTCAGGGGCCCGCACGCCCTGAGCGCGGGGTCGGGGTCTGGGTGGGACCGTGGGGGAGGGCGCGAGCTCCAGATCAGAACCTCCACGCGGTGGCCGGGCCTCCCCCTTCCTCCTGTCTCACACACGTTTGAATCCTTACCGTGCGCAGGACCGTGCGCTGGGTAGACCAGGCAGACCCCACTCTTCCAAAGGTGAAGCTCACGGGGCCACGCCCCCAAACCCCCATGTTAACGTACATGTCCTGGTACAGGACCCACACACGGGCCCCTGCTCAGCTGTGGTGTGAGACAGCTTGGGCGGGGTGAGGGGAGGAGGGTGCAAGGGGACTGCAGGCCAGAGCCAAGGGCGGTGCACGGGGGCCACACCACGGGGGAATGGCAGTTTGGAAGTGTGGCCAGGCCCACTGCACAGAGCCCTCCTTAGGCGGGAGCCGCTGGCCAGCAGGGAGAGGAGCACACGCTTCGTGCCCAGGGAGCCCCCCACCCTGGCTGGAGCCCGCGCTCCCCACCCAAGGCGCCTGCTGCTCCTGGACCCCCACCCCTTGCCCAGCAGGAGCCCGCTGCAAGTTCCCTTGGGAGTGCAGCCCCATTTACTAGGTCCCGTGAATCGTGAGTGTCGGGAAGCTGAACCAAGGGCACCCGCGAACTCTCGGTACTACTCCTGCAGCTTTTCTGAGAAATCACTGCCGAATAACCACTCAGGACGGCGTGTATGTCTGTGTGTGGGGGGGGGGAGGGAAGGGAATTCATTTCTGAAACCATCAACTGTGTAGGGTAGTGTTTCTTTTTTGTGACCCTGCTAGCTTGAGTTTTTGTCACTTGTAACCAAGGGCCCACTGCGTTCTAGCAGTGCCGAGCCCGGTCACAGACATTCCTAGAGGACAGAACATTTGAAAAGCAGCACAAGCACAAGCGGGCAGGCGACCGCTGAGTCAGGTGCAGTCCTGGTGACAGCTGCAATGCCCCAGCCCCCCGACCTATTGGGCCAGCCGGCTAGGTGCCTGGGACAGTAGGCCCTTCCCATCCCCACCTCACGCAGGGGACACGCACGGCACGAGTGCGCCTTCAGTGCACCGACTGGGATGGGCCCGCCGTTGGCTCTTGGCTTCCCGCAGTGTGATGGCGCGCTCTGACCTGCCAAGAGACCGTGGCCACCAGCCCTGACCACGTTACGAAGACACAGTGCCTGACACAGTCCACACATCACGGCCACGCCCGAGCCCAAACTCAGGCAGATGTGCGTAAACCTGGAGCAGCCTTCATCGCTCGCGGTTTTCTGGAGACGGCATCACAGCTGTGTCACTTTTCTATCGCTGGTGTAACACATTGTCACGGACTCAGCAGCCTGCACACACACGAATCTATTACCTTACACTTCCGGAGGTCCAAAGTCTGACATGTCCTACCAGGCTACCATCTAGATGTCAGCTCTAGGGCACAATCTGCCCCTTGCTTTCCTTGGTTCGCGCCCCCGCGCCCCCCCTTGAAGCCAGCAGCAGTGGGGAGGGTCCTCCTCAAAACGCCTTTCCTCTGGCTTTCTTCTCTGCCCGCCCAGATAATCCAGCCATCTTCCTGCTCCGGGCCGCTGGTTAGCCGCCTTACTTGCTTCTGCAAACTAACACCCCTTCCCGGGGGCACGCTCACCGGCTGGGGTGTGGGGGATGCGGCCTGGAGGGCCTGACCTTGCCGAGCACAGAGTGACACCGGCACGTCTCCTATAGGCCCGGCAGGCAAACCCTGGAGGAGCAGGGACGCCGACTAACAGTGTAAAGGCACCGGCTCCAGGCATGGGCATGCCGGCTGCAGAGCTCGCTCTTTAAGAAACAACCACTGCATGGAGCTTCTCCGTCACATGTGTTAGCTTCTGTGACCAGAGCTGACGCTGGCACCAGGCAGACACTTGGCATTTTTAGCGCCACTTTTCCTGAAACAGCCTCAGGACACCCACGACACCCCAGGTCTCTGCCGTCTCTCCGCTCGAGACGCTGAAGTGCTCCTGGGCGCCCCAGCAGAGCCCGAGAGACTGGCTCTGAGCAAAAACGCGGCTGGAATGATCTGAAGCTCTGCTAGTCCGGCCTCCACTTCACTCAGCGCTAACCCAGAATGTAGCCTTTAATATAAATAACCGCATGATCTAATTTGTAGGAAGAAATTTTCCCAATGCTAGAATCCTGCTAATTTGATGTATGGCCACGACCAATGAGACTCAAGGTTTTAGGCTTTGAAATTGCTGACAGACATCTGGGGTGGACCTGAAGACAAATTAATATATGAAACGAACCAAAAAGTCGGTGAGAAGGAAAACCTCTGAAAGCCCGTGGCCGATGTGCAGCCTTCCCCTCCGTGGGCCCCACGAGAACGCTGGGAGGCTCAGGCACACGTGGAGAGGCCATCGCGCCGGCAGGAAGCATCACACTTACAGTCACACTGTAGACTCCGCTTTATTAAGTGGAAAAACATCAAACGTAAATGCTAAACGGGCAACTTTAAATCAAGTGATACCAACAAAATATTAAACGCTGTAAATATTGTAAACATTTGGAGAAAATGCATACTTAACACGTACACCTTACCATTAGTAAAACTGCAACTTTTAACAGTATGTTACTTTACAAAAGAAATTAAAGACATTTATTTTGTAAGGCTTAAAACTGGACTTTGAAAACTGTCCCAGTTTGCACTCTGGCCAGATCTGGCAGCACCAGCACTGAGTGAATCACCACTAACCGACATGAGCAGCGCGGTGGCCTTGAACTTTAAGTCCTTTAAGTCTAGGTGGTGAGACGGGAACACTGAGTTTAAAATACCACCACAACCATTTGGGATTATGTTTGCAACTTCCATTAAAAAAAAAAAATTAAGTGCTTTACTGCAGCGTGCCCGGGTTCTCTCCCCCCGGTGAGAACAGGGAGAGCACATCTAAATGTTTTATAGAGAGGTCACAGAAACACACTAAATGCATCGGCGGTAATTATCTCGGAAACTTGACACATTCCAAACCGCATTTATCAAACCCATTTAATTACACCAGCTACTACACCACGGTTTCCTCAGCGCCGTAGAACATTTTCTGCAGGAGGGAGCTCGTGCTTTCCAAGGAAATTCTATGGGCCAAAAGAAGGAGGAAGAGATAAACAAAATGTGTTGATTATGCCAAACCCAACATTCCAGAAAAGTGTACCGTTAGTTACCGGTGTGCTCTACTACTCGGCCAGTCCCTGTCATCGAGTTCATCTGTCACCAATATCACCCACTCGTGTACACTGAACCCCTCCACTAGCGTGTCACAGAGCTCTCCACTGGTCAGTAACTCAGACGGGCCACCAGACAGCGTGTATACAGGGAAGTATTCAGACTCTTTTTTAATAGTTTTAATAGAGAAAGCTGCATTGTCATCGTGGTAAAAATGCAGCAATGTCTTCAACAGAAAATCACTTAAGTGAGATGTGAAAGCTATTTCATTCACTATGGAGCACCTCAGCTGCCATCATGAAGGCAGACTCACAAATGCTGGTTTACTAATGAGAACCCATTACATAAAAATTACTGAAGATGAACATGACCACGGGACATGAATCTGAAAAGGAAATTCTAATGTGCACCCTTGGGGGAGTCCCCCCCCACAAAAGCTGCTCTAGTGCCACTACAGCCCCACCCCAGAGACTGTCTAATCACTGCTCTGCATTATTTTCCTTGGCAAGTTTGTCACTACTTCAAGTTATCTGGTTGGTTTACTTCCTTCTCCTCTCTGGAATGTAGCCCCTGGGGGCAGGAGTCTTTCACTGACACACTCCCAGCACCTAGAAGGGGACTCTGGTCAGGGGAGTGCGGGTGTGTGAGGAACGGCAGAGACAGACTTCCTGGGGAGCTGACCCGGCATAGTCCTGGGCAACGGTGTGCAGAGATTCACTGAACTGTACAGTTTGGTTTAGAAGGACAAAGAATTAGGAAAGCACTTAGAAATGATCAAGATTAGGCCCTGGCTGGTGTGGCTCAGTGGATTGAGTGAGGGCTGTGAACCAAAGGGTCCCGGTTCGATTCCCAGTCAGGGCACGTGCCTGGGTTGCGGGCCAGGTCCCCAGAGGGGGCCATGTGAGAGGCAACTACACACTGATGTTTCTCTCCCTCTCTTTCTCCCTCCCTTCCCTTCTGTCTAAGAATAAATCCATAAATAAAATCTTAAAAAAAAAAAAGAAATGATCACGATTAGGCTGAAAGGATTAACGGAGCAGTACAAGTATGAGGACAAGCACGGAGGACGGAAACGTGTGGTCTATTTAAACCGTGGCTGAGAGGATGCAGAGAACAAAAGAGAAGAACGACATTTACAGACAACCACCTGGATGTCGACTGTGCCCAATGTCATTGGTTAACGGCTTCTAGGTGTTTTTAGGGAACAGAGCTTAAAACAGGTATTTCTGAAGAGAACCATGAATTTATATTATTTCCAATTAAAATATAACAGTATGGCATTTTAAAGTCCAGATATTGATTTTATACCTGTACCTTTTTCCTGTACACCAAAGACGGTGGCTCCTAACATTAACATAATCACCCACTGATATCACCATTAAATAACGAAGTAGTTTACAGTATCTTTGCAGCCCTAGTTGTTTTCAGAACACGATATTAACATGTACACCCAAAATGCGGTCTTCATGTATTTGAAATAATTCTTTGTACTTTTACAACCAACCTCACATACAGTTTGTGTCATTACTTTTGTTTTCAATTTTTTTAGGATTGGTTTCTTTCCCTCCTGGTACTAAGCAAAGGACATTCGAAGGTCTCCCTCCCACCCCTGCCTCCACCCTCTGCACACGGCCATTTCACCGGCTTCCCCTCCCCAGGGCTTGTCTCACACACTAGATGGAGACGGCAGATCACGTATCACTTCTGTTGCTTCAATCACGTCATATGTACTGAAGATGCTGTCGGTGCACAGATCTTTCCTATTCTTTTAAGACCACACAACAACCGATACGTAGATGCCTCCAACTTTCGCAATTATACAGTGCCACAAAAATAATCTCGTGCCCCAGTTAGTTTATATTTACCACTTTAACTCTGACACAGAGTGGTGACGGGATTTTGGGTTGAAGAGCAAATTCATACACAATTTTCACAGACGATGAATTTCATTCCATCTGCCATCCGACAGGTGTTAGTCTCTTTTTAAGGGGGCATCTAGCTAAACCAGCATCATTTACCGAAAAGCCTGTTCTCTCCCCTGCTGCTTTGCAGTGCCACCTTTATCTTCAGTTCTGCTGACCTAGCTGTCCACCCTTGGGCCAGCATCATGCTGTCTTACTGTCACTTCATACTGTGTTTTATTATATGACCACTTCAACCTTCCTACTTCATTCTTAAAAATGGTCTTTGGCTGCTCTTGACCTTTTGTAGTTCCATAATTAATGATCGGCTTGTCAAGTTCCAGGAACTACCCTTATCAGGGACCTTCTCAGGATGGCACCGAATGCACTGGACAGGAAGGGAGGACAGACACATTTCCGCTGCTGTCTTTTAATCCACAGAGAGACTATACACTCCTCCAACTGGAACTGCTTCCCAATTGTGCTCTAGTGTTCAGACAGAGGTCTTGAGTATCTTGTCAGACATATTCCCTAAGCATTTGGTATTTTCAATGCCACTGAACGTATCTTTCTAAAATCTTGTCTAACATTAAGGGTAGTGCACAGAATGGTGGTGGGCTTTGTGTACTCGATGTCCACGACTCAAACTCTGATACTGTAGATACAGAATCTTTGGAATTTTCTTTACAAAATTAGATTGCCTAGGGATACTCTAACTTGAGACTTGTCCCATTCAAACATGTATAAATTCTATTTCATCTTCCTGTGCTGGTCAGAAGCCCTAAGTTACAATGATGAGTAGAGGGTTTGGCGGACACACCCACACCCGGCTCCTGCTGTGAACGGGAAGGCGTTCAACATTTCAGCATCAAGTACAACTTTCGTGTGGGAGACAGTTCCCCAGGTCCTTTGCATTTCTGCACGTCTTGCTAGCAGACTGTCTTTTTTCTGGACTAACCTTTCAAGAGTTCATAGTGAACAGCCTTGGAAAACAGAGAATGTGCCTCCCTTGAGAGTGAAGGGCGGATTAACTTACTGGCCAGCTTAAGAAGTATCTCCCTTCATGACAAAGGCATGGCAGGGCTGCCTGCTGCCCACCACACAATATTTGGGTTCCCTAAGCTTGGGGATCCTCTTGTAATGCAACCCACTGTACGCACAGGTATTTCCTGGCCCTCATTGGATTGCCCTGTGGGAATTGAGGCTCAAGAACCTAGACAAGAAGTGGTATTCTGGCTACTGCTGTGTGTACAAAATTGTCCTTTGTCTGTCCCAGGAGTCTAATGTCTTTTACCAGCATCAGTGGGTCTATGGGAAGTTAACTTGTTATTTGCAAGTCGTATCAAATCTTAGGCCCTGAGATTTCTCCTTGAGAAATTTGATGGTCTGTTTCTAGTTTAAGAATTCTATAGGTATGGGTGAAGAATTTCATAAATCACTTCTCCATCTAAAATAATCAGAAGGCTTTTCTCCTTCATTCTCTTCATATGGTAGTTATATTGACTTTCAAATGTAGACTAGACCTTGAATTCCTGCAGTGGTCATTTTGGCTGTAACCTTTTTTCTAAAATGAGCTGTTTGCTGGGTTTAGCTCACTGGTAAGTTCACAGGCACCTCTGCGCCCACGCTCACGAGACCGGCCATCTCCCACCCGCAACGTCCTCGCGTGTGGTGTCATGACGGCACCGATGTTGCCGGGAGCCTTTAAGACCGACACCTTTTTAACTCTCACCAACTCTGCTGATGAGGACACTCTGAGGAAGTCGGCTCTCTCCCGCTACTGGCCTCTAGTGGGTGGAGGCCGGGGCGCTGCTAGACATCTTCCGATGCATGCGACAGCCCCACAGCACGGAATCATTGGGCCAAAATGTCAATGGTACCAAGCAACTTCACACGTCACTTCTGACACGTCTGATCAGTCTCAGCACACAAATCATGGTTTGCATTTCAGTTGCGTTTTTACCTTTCTTGAAATAACACAGCATAACATGCTGAAATTATACATTTTCTTCTACCTTCAATATTACAATGGCTGCATAAACATTCAGCAATTTTGATGTTTTTTTAAAACGTGCACTGATATGATGAGGTGTCACAACACAATCTAACAAAATTGTTTCAAATGACGTGAAAGACAACTAGGCACTACTAGAACCATAATACGGAAAAAACTAAACAAATTTTTTGGCCAACCCAGTATTTCAGGTGACCTGAAAAGACCTGACTTTATGTTGTGTGCACTATGTTCGATACAATGTCCAATAAATCAAACTGGTTATTTGGATTGTTCAAATGTTCTGTATCATTACTGCTTCTTCTATTAGTTATGTTAAAATCTCCGATTGTGATTATAAACGTGCCCATTTTTCCTGCTAGTTTTGGAAATATATGCTTTATATATTTTAAAGCTGTTTTATCGGATGCATACAAATTTGGATTTATTCCTAGTTAACTGAATACATCTTCTTCCATTAATTTTATTGCTTTAAAGTCTACTTTGTCTAATTTTAATATAGCATGGTTAATTTTTCCATCCTTAATTTTTTGATATCCTAATGGGTTTTTTAGATGTATTTCTAGAGACATTGAAGAGTTGCATTTTAAAAATTCAATCTGACAATCTTAGTCATTTCTAGAAATATTCCATTCACATTTATATGTAAGTACTGACATAACTGGGCTTTTACCATCTTACTCTGTACTTCCTGTTAGTCCTGCTGTTCTAGGTGCCCTTTCGCTCTCCTTTATCACCTGCTTCTGTGCCATTTTCTACTATCCCATTCCCCTTCCCCAGTGGAAGCACTGGAATTACGTGTTTTTAAAAATTGTGGTAGTTAGACAGTCATCACCACCATCCCACCGTCAATTTCCACAACTCTGCCATCTTCCTACACTGGAACACCCATTAAACACCACCCCGTCCTCCTCTCCCCCCAGCGCCTGGCGGCCGCCATTCTGCATTGTCTCCATCAATGTGACCACTGTAGGCACCTTGTGTAACTGGAGTAACACAGTATGTGTCCCTTTGTGACAGGCTCATTTCCTTTATTATAAAGTCTTCCAAGTTCATCTATAGTGTCAGAACTTCAGTCCTTTTCAAGGCCAAGTAATATTCCACTGTTTGCACAGATCAATTTTACCCATTCCTTCATCAGTGGATACCTCACTTGCTCCCACCTTTTAGCTGTGAACAATGCTACTATGCACACGGGTGTGCACACATTTGCTTGAGTCCCTGCTTTCTCAGTTCTTCTGCATATGTACCTAGAAGTGGAACTGCTGAATCACGTAGTAATTCTGTGTCTGAAGTGACCAACTGCCATACCATTTTCCACAATGGCTACACTATTTTACATTCCCACTAGCAATGCACAAAATCTCCAATTTCTCCACATCCTCACCAGTACTTTTTAGTTTTAAAAAATAATAGCCAGCCTAATGGGTTGAAGTGGTGTATCACTACAGTTTTGATTGAATTTTCCTAATGATCAGTGATGAATACATTTTCATGTACTTATTGGCTGCTTGTTTATCTTCTTAGGAGAAATATCTATTTAAATCCTTTGCCCATTTTTTTGGGAAGATTTTATTTAATTTAGACAGGGGAAGGGAGGGAGAAAAACATCGGCGTGTCACTGTCTCTCATGTGCGCCCCCTACTGGGGACCTGGCCTACAACCCAGGCACGTGCCCTAACTGGGAATTGAACCGGTGACCCTTTGGTTCTCAGGCCTGCGCGCAATCCACTGAGCTACACCAGGCAGGGCCCTCTGCCCATTTTTAATTGGGTTGTTTTTGTGAAGCTGCAGGTTATTTCTTTACGTATTCTGGATACACCTACCACATCGGGTAGATGATTTACATCTTCTTCCAAACTGTGGGCTGCTTCTTCACTCTGTTGAAACTGTTCTATGAGGCACAAGTTAATTCTGATGAAGTCAAATCTGTATTTTCTCGTCTGTTTTTGTGTCACATCCACAAAGTAACAGCCAAATTCAGTGTTGTGGGTGTTTCCTCCATGTTTTCTTCTGAGAGTTTTATAGTTTTAGCTCTTATGTTTACATCTTGATCCATTTTGAATTAGTTTTTGTATATGAGGCAAGGTAAGGGGCCAACTTCATTTTTTTTATATGCGTTTCAAAACTGTTCTTTTAAAGCAGTCGTCCCAAAGACAACATGCACCGTTTACCTCTGCTATGCTGCCAACTAGCACACGTGCAGAAAAAGAGCTAACACGGAAGCCCCGAGACCTGCCTGCAAGGCTGACCCTCGGCTGGGATCCAGGAACGTGGTCTGGGGGAGGGTGCCAGCTGGTCCCAGGAGCCAAGCCCACTGTGCCAACGCCAGGTAAGCAGCACGGCCTATGCTGAACTGTCGCTGTCCTTCTCCGAGTTGGAAACTGTGGTACGTGGTGAGCAGTGGCTACTGACCCGGCCAGCCCCCAGGGAGACTGATGGGTGCTGCATCTCTAACGAGCTCTCCCCGATGGCCACCCTGTGTGACCCCACTGGGAGGAAACTCTTGGAAGCGTGTGCCTGGTTCCTCCACACATCACCCTGCGAGCCCTTCTTTTGTTCATTTAGCTTTGCACCCCTTCGCTGTTGTGGTTATCACCATATACTGAGTGATGTGCGTTCCCCACGGAATCACCGAGCCTAATGAGGTGGGACTGGGGGCCTCCTGACAGCCATGTGAGTGGGCCACCTCAGAGGCAGACTAGGTCAGGGCTCCTGGTGACCAGAGCCTTGGCCAGCATCTGGACTGCAACAACAGGTGAGTCCCTCAGCTAACGCCACCCTGCTCGGCCATTGCTGAATCCTGACTTGCAAACTATGAGATGATAAACATCATTCAACTCAGTTAATTTTGGGGTAACTGATTTTGCATTAGTGAACTAACACAGTATGTTTTTGTAATTTTATAATATTATTTAAAGTTTAATATTATTTTTATTTGGAAAAATAAAATCAATAGCTTAAATTTTTTAGTACCTAAATATAAAAGATATGATTGACTTACCTCTTATTAGTTCTTCTATTCTTCCTAACTGTAAGCAGAGTTTTTCAAAACAGCTGAAGTCATTTCCACAATAGTATTAATAGATAAGCCATTCAGAAAACCTTTATGATTTACTCTTACTGCCTGAAGAGCATCTATAATGCGGTCTCTGTGCAAAAGGAAAACATACATGAGCGGCTGTCCTTTGCAAAGCATGTGTGTATCCCAAATATGGCTACACTGCTGAACTGAACTACATTTTACATGAAACTTTCACAACCCGTTAAAACACAGCTGTGGTCATTACCTGCAAATGTCGGGATGTAACTCAGCAAGTCTCTTCATGATCTTGGTAAAGCTACGCAGGTTCAATGTATTTGGAGGCATGAATCGCAAAGGTGTATCAGGTAACAGTTTAGTAGATTCAGTCTGTTTACAATTCTTCTTCTTGACACCCTAAATAAGCATTTTAAAAGTTTTCTTGTTTTTAAAAAGATTTTTACTTACTTTATTTTTAGACAGAGGAGAAGGAAGGGAGAAAGGGAAACATCAATGTGTGGTTGCTTCTCACACGTCCCCAACTGGGGACCTGGCCGGCAACCCAGGCATGTGCCCTGACTGGGAATTGAACTGTCGACTCTTTGGTTTGCAGGCCTGCACTCAACCCACTGAGCCACACCAGCCAGGAAAAGTTTTCTTAAAATCAATAATCATTACACAGAGACAATCCAGCTTATTCGGTTAAAATAAATTTTAGAATTACAATTATAATAGTAATTACAGTAAATAACCCTAACCCTAACCCTGTAAAATTGTAACAGTACTGATAATAATAATTACACATTGTGAAACCAAAATTCCTAGGCCTTCATTTTGATTTTGGATTATTCATACCAAGCCAAGTTCCCTGAGTTGTGCTCAGGGCCACGTATTAAAAAATGGCACACAAGCCTCCTTGCAGCAGTGATCAAGTATCTGAAGCGATGTCTGAACCAGTCTTTCCCGACTGGGGCTCCTCATCTGAGCCACAGAACACAGACCCACTTCACTGATTTTCCTGAAGATAGGACACAGCGGGTTCCTACAGACAGGGAAGAGGTTAGTTCATTATATACAATGGGTATGTTAGGCTCAGGGCACGAAGGCTTAACTCTCTCACCCAGCCTGACAGAGAACCACTGGTTTACACGGTAGTTATAAATGCTCTATGTCTCCCCTACTAAATACGCTCTGAACACAAACTATATGCCTAGGACTGTACCACACGCGGGGGCGGGGGGGAGGGCAGGGAAGGAAACCAGTGATATAAAATAGAACCCTCTCCACGTATGGATCTTATACTCCAACTGAAGAGACAAAATTTAAAAAATCAATTAATGACCATTAACCAGGCAAGTAGGCTGTAAACTGTATGAAACCACTATAAATCCCATAAAACAGGGTGTCAAACTCATTTTCACCGGGGGCCACATCAGCCTCGCAGTTGCCTTCAAAGGGCCGAATATAATTTCAATTCCTTAACAATTAAGGAGTAGCTGCATTTATATAGTCCTAAAATTATTTCGGTCCCTTGAAGGCAACCGCAAGGCTGATGTGGCCCTCGGTAAAAATGAGTTTGACACCCTTGCCATAAAAGTTCAACAAAGGAAGAACTTAAGACTTTAAAGCCCAGATAAAAATCAGGATAAGATATATAAAATATTAAATCTGTCACATCAGAATATTGTGTATTTTACTTATTTGCTAGTCCCTTACCTCCTTCACTAGATTTAAGCTCTACAAGAACACAGATTCTTGTCTGTTTTGGTCATTACTGCTTTCCCACCAGTGCCTAAAGCAGTGTTCACAGTTGGTATGTCCTAACAGTTTGTAAAATAAATAAATGTTTGGGATGCAACAGTCTGAATGATAGTTGAAAGCACAGAGAGGATGACATCCCCATGATAGAGCCAAGTTATTGGTAAACGGCGAGGGCCACTATTTACTGGGTGCATTCGCCACGCCACGCAGCTCTGAACCTTCCCACAGCACCCGTGAAGGGGGACCACTGCCCCCGTGCTGAGAAAAGGAAGCTCAGACGCAAAGTTTACAAAACCTGCTCAATCACATGATGAGGAGGAGCAAGGCATGGTTATGAATGTTGTTCTTTTTTTTTTTTTTTTTTAAAGATTTTTTTTATTTATTTTCAGAGAGAGGGGAAGGGAGGGAGACAGAGAGGGAGAGAAACAGCAATGTATGGTTGCCTCTCACATGGTCCTCACTGGGGACCCGGCCCGCAACCCAGGCATGTGCCCTGACTGGGAATCGAACCGGGACCCTCTGGTTCCCAGCCCGCACTCAATCCACTGAGCTACACCAGCCAGGGCTGAATGTGTTGTTCTTAATCATCACCATTCTGCCTCTTATTGCAGACAATAAATATTTTCTAAACAAATGAACAAACATTGAGAATCCAAGAAAAAGACGGGTGACGAGAAACTGCTATGAAAGGCGAGAGAACTGGAGCGCACAGGTGAGTAGGCCAGTACGAAACAGGACCCCCATCCATGTGCTCTGAGAGGACACGCCACTGCCCTGGCTCAGCGCGCCCCACTTATGCCACATGGCCTCTGCCAACTCCACGGCCACCACTGCCCTAGCTGACGGAAGCAAGTGTGTGTCACCTGAACTAATGAACACCAGCCTCACAGGCTAGGTCAGTAAAAGTCCTGTCTGAAGAATGAGAAATGGAAACACAGGGCAAATGAGTTGGTAAATGACAGAAGCGTGAACTGAAAAATACTGCAGATTTGAAATTAAGCAAAATAAAGCTGAACGGAGGAAAAGTCATGAGCGCGCCAACGCACAGAGAGCGCGGAACAAGGGAGTGCACGGTGCTGCAGAGGCAAGAAACCACACTGGCCCCGTGCGTGAGGAGGAGAAGCCACGGCCCCCAGGCAGCCCAGCTGTGCTCTGCCACCTCCTGTCCTGCTGTGGATCGAGGTCACATACCAAAAACTCAGCTTACACATGAGTGTCACTGAGTGAATGAGTTTCAAAATAGGCTGATAAGCCTCAGGCCTGGTGGTCAAAAACAGGTCAACGGGGTAAAGACCAATAAAAAGTCACTTAGTGACAACGAAAAAAGCGGCTAAAATAAAATTTTGGAGAGTAAAATTCGGGGAAGTTTGGCAGTAAAAACACAGGACAAGTAGCAATGGTAACTTCAAAAGAATGAAAAGTCAAGTGAAAGTCCTGCCAGGATCAGGAAGAGTGGAGCGTGACCACGAGTGGAGAGAACGGTCTGCGGGTGGGAGTGCAGTCGCTGATGGCGCAGAGAAGGGGGTGCTGCACAGACGGGGCTGTGGGAAGACAGACCGGAGGGCGCAGTCAGGAGACGTTAGAAGAAGTTCCTTTGTCTTACCCAACAAGTATTTCCTTCATCTACTTATTAAAGAGGGATTTGCTCTGATCTAAAGTTCAAAATAATCCCAGTAAATATCTAAGTAGGAGTTTCTGGTAGATGTTGACAAGTAGAATTATGAAGTTTATACAGAAAGAAAAAGAGACTTGAAGAGCCAAAACAATTCTGAAATAGAATGAAGCTGGAAGACTCATTCTACCTGCTTTCAAGGCTTACTATAAAGCTACAATCATCAAGATAGCGCGGTCCTGGAGGGAAGACAGACAAACGGATTGATGGAAGGTAACAGACTATAAATAGACCCACACAGATACGGCCAACTGATTTTTGAGAAAAGCACAAAGATAATCCATGTTTTCACAATGATGCTGGAACAATTCTGTATGTAAAACACAAACACACACAAAGGAAAAAATGACCTCAAGTCATACCTCACACATGACATAAAAATAAAATCAAAATCTTTCTGATTGTGGACTTCTTAGACATAGCACTAAAAGCACAAGTTAAAAAAGAAAAAAACCAACAAATGCTCTTCATCAAAATTAAAAACTCCTGTTCTGATAAAGACACTATTAAACAAATGAAAAAACAAAGTAAAAGCTAGTAAAAACTATTTTTAAGTCACATATCCATCTTAAAAAGGATTTACATTCTGAATAGAAAAAAACCTCAAAGCTCCATATAAAAAACCCAGTAAAAATGATCAAAATAGGAACAGGAATGAATTGCTGATACAGCAGCATGAATCAATCTCAAATGCATTCAGATACGTGGAAGAAGCCAGACTAATAAGGCTACATACTACCCCATGTATGTGCCCTGACGGGAAAGGTAACGATGTAAGAACAGGAAATAGCAGCGCGCAAGACGATGTTCTGGAATGGACTTTTTGTATCTTTACTGGTGGTTACGTGTCTATATGCATTTATGTAAACACATACACACCAAAGAAGTGAATGTATGTAAAATTAAAAAAAGGTGGAATGGAATGCCTATGTGACACCAGGCATTTTGCGCAAGTCAGATGAAGGAAAACAAAAGAAATCAAGGCACCGGATATAAATTACTCATTGGGAGAGAGCAGAGTGAGCAAGGCCACTTCCTCGCTTACCTTCTGGCGTTTAGAGACGAGGGCACGCACAGTAAAATGACTGTTATTTTGTGGTTTCCACAACTATGAGAAAAGGTTAGCTGCGATAAGAAGAATGATGTAGTGCAGTCCACAAATAAAGAGATACAAAACTGCAAAGCACTGGCAAAGGACCTTCTTAAAGGGGAGTGAGTTTTTCTGTATCTAGGTCTGCAAAGATCTAGTTTCCCTCAGGAGAACCGGAGTTGTGCAAAAGCAGGGTTGGGCGGATCCAAGATTAAAGATCATTCGGGTTGATATTCTCATTCCCACTTAAAGATTCCTGATCTTACTGTCATTTGTCCTACAAAGCCACTTACTGCAATACAGCGCACACCAAGACCAGCTAAGGGTCTACCAAGAAAACTGACCTGGTCGAAATGGACAGACTCGCTGTCTTCCTCAGACCCCAGCTGCCTTGGCCTCGTTCTGGGCAGTCTAGCAATACAGGGAGCTGAGCTGATTTCTCTGCTGATGTTTCTTTCCAAATTATTCAAACTCATTCTCCTTCCATTTCTGGAGGAAAGTGGTGATGTACATTCTCCAGGACTTTTAACAAGTCGCATGTTTACTGATTTTCCATTTATTTCTATGCCATTCATTTCGTTCACAGCAGACTTTGCATCGTTGTTTCTTTTAAAAGCAAGAGATGCATATCTAGAACATAAAAGCAGAAAAAAGCATGTGATCTTCTTAAAACACCTACTTTTAATAAATTTCAAGTCGAACTACAAGTAGGATCCGTTTTTAGTTGGTACAGTTTTAATGTGTGAAATACACAGCTATCATTTTTAGTGATAAAACAGTAAAGGTAAGTTCTGGCCAAGATGGAGGTGTACGTAGAAACCCTTCACTTCCTTGCACAACTGAAAGGAGGATAACAACCAATCTAAAATCAATGAACCAGAAGTGCCAGGAAATCAAACTGCATAGAGCTCCGACAGCCAAGGAATTAAAGAGACAGTCAAACAGAACAACGAGACCAGTAAAAATTGATTGAGCTTGGTCGAAAAATGAAAAAACAAATGAAAGATACCCAAAGTAAAATAAAGCAAAATATTCAAGGAACCAACAGTGACCAGAAGGAAACCTCCGGAAGGAACAAAAGGAAGAAATAAACATCCAACTGAACAGAATGAAGAAACAAGAATCCAAAAAAATGATGAGAGGTTGAGGAATCTCTGGGAAAACCTGAAACGTTCCAACATCCGAATCATAGGGGTCATAGGGGTGCCAGGAAAAGAACAAGAAAATGAAAACTTATTTGAACAAATAATGAAAGGAAACTTCCCCAAACTGGTGAAGGAAATAGACTTCCAGGAAGCCCAGAGTCCCAAAGAAGTTGGACCCAGAGAGGAACATACTTACGCACATCATAATTACATTACCCAAGATTACAGATAAGGAGAGAATCTTAAAAGCAGCAAGAAAAAAGGAGACAATTACCTACAAAGGAATTCTTGTAAGACTGTCAGCTGATTTCTCAAAAGAAACCTTACAGGCAAGAAGGGGCTGGAAAGAAGTATTCAAACTCATGAAAAGCAAGAACCTACATCCAAGATGACTCTATCCAGCAAAGCTATCATTTAGAATGGAAGGGCAGATAAAGTGCTTCCCAGATAAGGTCAAGTTAAAGGAGTTCATCATCACCAAGCCCTTATTATATGAAATGTTAATGGGACTTGTCTAAGAAAAAGAAGATCCAAAATACGAACAGTAAAATGACAACAAACTCACAACGATCAACAACTGAACCTAAAAGAAAAGACAAACAATGAAAACAAAAACAAAGCAAACAAGCAGAACAGGAACAGAATCAGAGAAATAGAGATCCCTTGGAGGGATTTCAGTGGGGAGGGGGAATGGAGGATTAGGGGGGAAGGGTACAGGGAAGCAGCAGCATAATTGGCAGGCATAAAATAGATGGGGAGAGATAAAAAATGGTATAGAAAACAGAGAACTCAAAGAACTTATATGGATAACCCATGGACAGGAACTAAAGAGGGGAATGCTGGAGGGTGGGAAGGGGTGCAGGGCAGAGAAGGGATAAAAGGGGAGAAATTGGGAAAACTGCAATAGCATAATCAATGAAATATACTTAAAAACACAATAAAGGTATTTCCACGGAGCTCTGCCATTATTATCTGACACTTCTGAATGCTCTGGCAACGTCAGACCAGAAACTGGCAACACACATGTGACTGTGTGTGGACGATCTAGCTGATGACCTCAAATGGAACACAAGAGCGTAACTAAGAATGATAATAAAAAGTACCAGTACAACTTTTGGAGCACCCACTACACGCCAGGCTTCACTCCTGCCGCTCTGCTTGGTTAAGTGACACCGGTTTCAGCGCACTGCTATGAAGGCACAGGTGTTATTACCCTTACTCTATAGACAAAGAGCCTGAGGTACAGAAAGGTGAAGTACTTGCTCAAACGTATTCAGCAAGTACTGACAGAGCTGGGAACTGAACCCAAGCCATATAGCTGCAGAGCCCGTTCTCTTAACAGCACCCCGCACTGCCACGATGAAGCAAGATCAAGGGCACACAAACCAGCAGCTGTGCTGTGCATCAGGAGTAACAAGGTAAGAAGCACAATGAGGGAAAGATCGGATGAAGAACAGTGGCTGTTGTCTAGGTGTGTCCCTCCGCTGGACGGGGAACGCTCTCCTGGAATGGCCCTGACTCGATCACCACTTGGTTCATGTCTAATACAGTGCCTCTGGCACACAGCACACACCTAGGAAATGCATATATATTTTTAAGATTTTATTTTTAGGGAGAAGAAGGGAGGGACAATGAGAGGGATAGAAACATCAGGGTGTGGTTGCCTCTCACGCGCCCCTCACTGGGGACCTGGCCCACAACCCAGGCATGTGCCCTGACTGGGGATTGAACTGGTGATCTTTTGGTTTGCAGGCCGGCGCTCAGTCCACTGAGCTACACTACACTAGCCAGGGCTGACATGCGTACTTACTGAATTTAGAAAACAAACCTGTAATTAGAAGAATCATAAATGGAAATCTCAGAAACTTGGTATTTCTGGAAATGATACCTTAAATCAGCCTAAAAGAGGAGATATGAAAGTTTGTGAAAAGTAGAAAACAACAAATAATCAAAATATAAGTAAATACCTAATAGATCAAAAAATGAAGCTCAGAAAATAAATCCTGGCATACCTCAGACACTGAAGGGCAGAGACCGCCCACATGTACCAAGTAACTTTTCTCTCTTTGTAAGGGCTCAACATTCTTGATTTCTGCTTACAGAAAAACATAACAACAGAAGACAACTATTATTATACTGATATTTTTTAAATGTGAAAATTGTTAAATATTTTATTTTTCATGGTCATAGAGCTTATTATAAAGTCATTAGCAAATACCGACACTAGACTGAAGACCAAGAGCCTGGAGTATAGTTTTAAGATTTCTGGGCCTTAAAAATAAAGTTAGATTATTGATATTAAGTCCCTTGTAGCTCAAAAATGGGTCAATAATATCCAAACAGAGTAATCAAGTGCCTCCTAAGCCAGTGTCTCCGCTCATCTCGGGTCAGAGAAGGTGTAAGATGCCGACTGCACACAGCACCCTGACCCACCCCGCTAGTGCTGGCTGGGGCTGTGTGTGTGCATGCCTTTTCTGGGGAAACCACACCGAGAATCCTTTACGCCAGCAAATATCAACAGCAGGTATAGGTGATGGCCCCTGGGAATGAGGGGGAGGGGCGAGAACCTGATGTACAGAAGAGTGCATTTTCAGTCTGCAGTGTGGAGAAAGTCTGGGCTGAAATAAAAGGGGTCACTGAACTGAGACCCTTAAGTCACAGTCAGATCTGCACCTGACACAGGGAGGGTGCACAGTCAGCGTCTGTTGAAGGAATTCTTACAGTGGCTTGCATCTGCAGTTTGATAATTCTCGTGTAAAAGGGGTAGTCCCAAGTTTTATTTCTTCACTACAAAATAGTAACAGTCTAACACATACTGAGTGCTTTCCACATTCCAGGCAATGGCACAAGCACTTCAAATGCATCATCTCATGTGATGCTCACACCCACCCTGTGAGGTACAGTTGTCACCGTCTGTTTTCTAGATGAGGGTCCTGAGGTCACAAATATCTAGTCAATGGTGGAGCTAGCAAGTTCATTATCTGACTTAACTCGCCAGCGTCTCTGGTTCGCACGGTGCTGCCGAGAGAAAACAGCTGCAGAGCAGGACGAGCGGGGAGCGAGGAGCCACAGCACAGCAGGAAAGGGCAGTGAGCACGAGTGTGGAGGCAAACACTGTGCCCACCGCCTCAGCCTGGACTGGTTCAATACAAGGTTATCTGCCCAGCGCTGCGTGGGCTGGAGGCTGCGCCTGGTGCCCAGGACAGGCAGTGAGCAAAGCACAGAGACGTTCCAGACCTTGCTGCCTAATTAGTATGTGAGTGTGAGATGGCAGTCAATGTATTTAAGTAAGTAAAATGCGCAGTATGTGATCAGTGACAAGGAGGAAAATGCAAGGAAAAGTAGTAGTTACAACAAAACTGCATGATGGAATGCCATTTACTGTACACTCTACCTGTGATTCAGGATGGTAAAGGTATTAACAATGGTTCTTGTAGGCTGGAGACAGTTCAGGTCATCTTAATTTTCTTGTAGTTTTATATTTTACTTAAAAATCTTAATAAGCATTATTTATACAGGTAGGAAAAATAAAACCACCGTTATGTAAAGTAAAAATCCACCTAAGCACACAGGAAAAAGGAACGTATGTGGAGGAAAGAGCGCATCCTCGGAAATGACAGAAGGGCAGTAAGTACAGCACCAGAGGAGGTTCCAAACGCCACAGGCAGGGGAGAGCAAGGCGCTCATTTCGCATGCCAACGAGACGGGCAGTCCCGGCTCCTGCTTGCTGGGAACTGGGCAGCGTGCTGCACTTGCCACACACCGCAGAGCTAAGGGCGCCGTGGAAATGCTGAGGGAAAGAGGGCCCCAACCGAGGCTGGGTGGCCCAAAGCAAGGGAGGGGGGCTGGGCCTCGACCTCCTAACTAAATCTTGGATTTATGCTCTTAGCAAGATAGCTTTCTGAAAGAGAAATGAACATTTCAAACTGATTAAATAAAACTGACCTCCAAATGACTAATTTCCTCATTTTCCATACATACAGAGAAAAGCCAAAAACAGGAATAAAACATTAAAACAGCTTAGTCTCCTCAATAACAGAGAAGACAGAAGCACTCTTTAAAAATGAGCCTGGCTAGGCCTCCTTGGCAAGCGGCAGGAACCCACCCGGCATGTACTCCAGGTCCCATCTGTCTTGCTCCATCTGATTTTCTTCTGCTCCTGCGCAGTCTACTCCTGTCAGGTTCTCCTTAGCGTCGAACCAGTCTTCACTCACTTCTCGATGATTTTTGTAGTCTGAAAAATGAACATGAATATCTATGAATTATGTATGTTTACCCCTATGAGAAGTTACCCAAAAAGCTTCTCAAAATGAACTGGCACAATGACAATTACTAATTTTATGTATAAATATAAAAATAAGTATTAGCAAAATAGGTGAACCAAGCATAAAGATTCTGAGTGTGATTTTCAGCAGCCCAAGTAACATGTACTTTTCAGTCTCAGTGATCCGCTTCCTAGTTTTCCTTTCATTGACCCAATTCCTAGCCTGATTTCTAAGTTATCCCTTATTAAAGAGATCTGTGCTTTCTTTCCACACAGACTAACAGTAAATGTCTTTAGAAGGGATTAAGCGGTACTACAGCTCTTTATCTCTTTAAAAGTTTGTGATCTTTTTGGAACAATTATAATCTTGTTTCACATCTCTTTTCATAAGGACAAAAGAAAACACATTACATACAATTTACAGAGATATAAATTGGACAGAAGAATTTTCAGATTGGAAAACATGAACCAGAGAATAAATGTATTATTATTTAGCATCATCAGATAAAAGTATTAGGTAACCTTAAAGATGTCAAGTACATAGTAAGAAGAATATTTTTACCATTTATAGTCAGAATGATGCCACTTAATTAAAAATATTTGTTTTAGCCCTGGCTGGTGTAGCTCAGTGGATTGAGCGTGGGCTGCGAACCAAAGGGTCGTCGGTTCAATTCCCAGTCAGGGCACATGCCTGGGTTGCAGGCCAGGTCCCCAGTGGGGGCCATGTGACAGGCAACCACACATTGATGTTTCTCTCCCTCTTTCTTTCTCCCTCCCTTCCCTTCTGTCTAAAAATAAATAAATAAAATCTTTAAAAAAAATTTTGTTTTAATGTAATGAATGAGCACCAGAGATATTTTAAACCTTATTGCTTTATAGCAATGACGTAAGACAATATATTTTTATACTGACCTTTGTCATCAAGTTTCAATTGACTGAAGTATCCATCTATATCGCCATTTTTTAAACCATCTTCCTTGGGTGAGGCACCTTGATTAGGATGACTGTTGTCAGATAACAGAGACACCTGAGGATTAACATAAAAACAGTGACCACAACTAAGGAGTAACCGTCCTGGTGTTCCTTCTCCACGGCGGCATTCTTCACCAACATGAGCCCTGTCACAATGAAGGCTCAGAGCAAATCCGTCCTCCCACGTCCCCAGTGAGCGAGCTGAATTAAGCGCCTCGTCACCGCGTCTGTTCCACAGTTAGCACAAGTGGGGCTCGAATGGGCCCCGTCTGTGTGCGGTGATGAGGTGCTGCACTAACTCCCATCATTCAGCCAAGCGTGGTGCGCACACTAGAAGCACGTGACTCAGATGAGTTTTGGAGGCACACGTATAAATATTTCTCATTTTTTTAAAAAAAGATTTCATTTATTTATTTTTAGAGAGAGGGGAAGGGAGGGAGACAGAGAGGGAGAGAAACAGCAATGTATGGTTGCCTCTCACATGGCCCTCACTGGGGACCTGGCCTACAACCCAGGCATGTGCCCTGACTGGGAATCGAACCGGGACCCTTTGGTTCCCAGCCTGTGCTCAATCCACTGAGCTACACCAGCCAGGGCTAAGTATTTCTCATTTTAACATTTATTAGTCATGTAGTTAATGTGGCTTATGTGCACCTTGTTATTTATGGGAAGTAATATTACTTTCCCAAATGTAATAGTAAATAAGCTACTCTTTACACGTAAGTTCACTTAAAAAGGAGACTTTAAAGAATACAAAGCAAGTAACGTTACAGGTAACACGTGGCTACGGAAAACTGTGGCGACGGTATGTAAGTAACTAAAATCCAGACACGCTACACTATACTACACCGGCTTTCACGCATAACCTGTTGGTGAGACCGGTTATTAAAATATAATTCCAACTTAAAACATTGTCTTATAGTCAAAGCTTAGATTATAAAAATTATGTATATCTACATCTTGTACTTTTAAAAACAGCAGGATATACTATTGCTACCATCACAACAATGAAACACAACCTCTCTAGAACATTATGTATCATTAATAAACAAGTTGTTTACACAAACTATGTAAGAAATTTGAGGGTATCAGTATCTGTTTTTAGATCTGTTGACTTTGTACATAATGGAGCTGAGTAGAACAACGGAATAAATAAACTGCTAAAGTAATTTACTTTTAATCATTTGTTAATATTATCAAGGAATATAAATCAAGTATTCCACTTTTGGCCTTGGAATGCATGTACATAAGACTACCCAAATAATATAACTTCAGAGTTAAAACCAAAGTCAGATAGTAGAAATAAACTCTAGATGTCCTACTCCACTGTCTCACTTGATAATGAAATATAATTTATGATTCTGTGTCACCTCACAATTTGTAGAGTAACAAACATTTCTCTGAGACCAAGAGAGGTCAAGAAATCCTATGTTCCTTCTAACCAGTTATGTCTCTCAAACAGGAGTACACAGAGTAAGCCAGCTGAGTGTAAAGAAGGATGTGAAGACTTCTGCAAATTATAGTTTACTCTGCATAAGCCATAAAAACAGATTTTACACTGATGAACCACTTAAAAACTCACTTGAGAGAGTGTCTTTCTTAGGCCTGAAGAAACGTCAACATCACATGTAATCTGATTATCTAGTTCAGAACCTGCTCCTGAAAAACTAAACAGATAAACATGTCATTAAAGAATATGTCAATGTTCTAAATAAGGACCAAACCAGAAAACTTAAAATTAACTAAATTAAGCAATTCTTAACATCAAATGAAACCTAAACTAGATGAAACCATAACTTACACATGTGATTCCTTTTTCATGAGCTAGAAAGACAGAAAAAGGAAAAAAATCATTTAGATTAAAATGTTTTACCTAAATAAACTAAAAATTTTATTCCTAAAATATAAATACATACCCTGGATGCAAAAGTAGAGAAGGTAGATAATAATTTTGACTCTACGGACAGAGGAGGCAGCTCTTCCAGTGGTATGCCCTTGTTTATTTTTTCTTTCAAACTCACATACTTAACTTTTAAGTCTCCCAGAACAGACAGTAGTGCTGATCCTAATTCCTTGTTCGCAGAATTAGTTGATAAATCTCTGTTCAAAAGTTAAGTTCACAAAACTGATTTAAGCTGAAGTCATCCATTTAACACTAATATTGTATTATATACTTAGTTCTATCAGATCTTTAAAATTTTTTTTTACATATTCAGTGAAAGAAAATGAACCACAGAAATATTTTTTTCTAGAAGCAGTACCAGCAACCCTCAATATATAAGCCAGAGAGAATGTGATGGAATGTCATTTGAAACCCTGCAACTGACTTCATCTGAACTGGGACTTTATAAGAAACATCAAATCTGCCCTGCCTGGTATGGCTCAGTGGATTGAGTGTGGGCTGCGAACCATAGGGTCACCGGTTCGATTCCCAGTCAGGGCACATGCCTGCGTTGCAGGCCAGGTCCCCAGTGGGGGGCCACGTGAGAGGCAACCACACACTGATGTTTCTCTCCGTCTCTTTCTCCTTCTATTCCCTTCTGTCTAAAAATAAATAAATAAAATCTTAAAAAAAAAAGAAACATTAAGTCTATTGTTTTACTGGATTCATCATCCCAACATACGCTGCTGTCTCTCCATAAAATTCTAATGTATTACTTTTTAATATCTAGTCACAACCTACTCGTTTTGCCCTTCAGAAATGAAAATCAAAGAAATGTTCTAGCGTCATGTTTCTGAGATGACCCAGATTTAAGATCAGCCATCACCTGCTGAGCCCTGCCCTGTCCTCCGTTACAAGCCTGTAGATCTCACTGCAGTGGCGATGGCACAGCTGGTAGTGGACATTTAGAAGCTGCAACTCTGCTTTGACGGCTCTCTGCATTATTTTCTGACAGCACTTCGATGGCAAATTCTTTTCCCTCTCTTTAGAAAGCTGAGGTTCCCTTTAAAATAGAATAGGTTTGGTTAAGATACCAAGTATTTTTGTGTTACTGTTGTGCCTCAAGAAACAGATTTTAAGTTTCTCCCTCTTCCTTGTCGAGTTAAAGCCAGCTTTTCCTAAACATGGGAGGGACATAGGAGCACATCCCAGTCACAGAACACAAGGGTGTTAAGGGTCAAAGCTAATACAGTCCTTTCAGACCTCAAGGACATAAACAATCCTCGGATTCGTACTTTCTTTTATGAAAAAGGGATTCCAAAGTAAACTACTGACTTCATCCGGAATCAGTAAGTTTTCAACCTAAATCAAGCTCTGGCCAACATTTTTTAAAGTTATGACCATTCTGGATGGAAACTGTTCTTAAATGTGTTATTTTTTTAGTAGAAGATAAACATAACAGACATTTTTCTTAATGATTAAGGGTCATTATTATAAGTAAATATTTTGCTGTGTTATTTTATCAAAAAGCCCCAAATCTCTACATTTCCTGAATGTTAGAAGTTCTTGCTACTAGTGGCCACATGTTGTTGCTCTCAACACTGCTGCGTCAGGAGACCAACTCTTACCTTCATCAGACCGAGCACTGACTCAGACTCAGGAGAATGAAGGGTAAGTGAGGGGAAAAGTGAATGACCTCAGAGCATGAAAACTAACTTGGCTTCTCAGAAGGTTCCCCTTTCCCCCTCCCCCACCCACCTCCTCATTCTCCTTGGTGTTGTGAATTATAAGGGTATCTAATGAATGCAAAGCAAATTGCACAATAAATTAAAATCAAGATTAAAGCATCCCAGTGAAAGTAGCTCTTTACTTCTTCATATACATGATATTTTCCAAAAGTGCTATTTTGTTTTGGTCTACAGGAGATCGAATGAAAGAAAATTGAGTAACTCGATCACTATGGATTTGGGTTGAATAAAGATGCCTGAGTTCCTAAAGCAATTACTGAGACTGAAATTCAGTAAGTGAAAAAGCTTTAGCACTCTATAGTATCCTAATTATTTTTTTTTGTTTGTTTGAAGGCAAATGGCTAAAGCAGATGATCTCTTAAGGTCCCTTTAAACTACAATTTTATGTGGTTAAGTACCCCACAAAAAGCAAATTACTATTCTAATTTTTTCCTATGTGTTATCTGCAACGTTATACATCTGATTTACCTCTCAGGATGTTTCTTTAAGTCTGTAATAGCAAGTGTTTTTCTTAATTCCAGGGAATCCTGCAAACATGATTTAAAATCCGATTAGAAAGACACAACCACCACCACACATTCTACCTGGGCTTCCCAAGTGGCAGAATTTAAAACCCGATTCCCAGTGGCCTTGGTGGCAAGAGTGGCCACCAGGAAAGCATAGGGCTGGCAGCAACCTATTCGCCTTTTCCCTCCACCCGGCATTTTCCCACAAAAATCTCACGAACCCCTGCTGGAATTCCATTTACATGAACATACACTGCTTCTTTATAAAGTCAAATGAAATTGTTATTAATCATACTGGCTCTACCTTATTTAGAAAGCTCCCACTAGGTTTTAAACTGTTGAGGGAGAAGGCTTTCCCCAGGGGCCCTTTCGTCGCGGCCACCTGTGCATCCTCACTGCCACGGCAGCACGACCAGTCTGTGTTGCAGGCCACGTTCCGGTGCCGCCCCCTCTGGCACTCCCCGGGGCGCTTTTTGTTCATCATCGTTATCTCGGTGTTGCTGGAGGCAGACACCACGGCAGGCCGTGCAGTGGTTGCGCGGCTGGCTGTGAAACAGGCCCTGAAGTCGGAGCTCACGTCCACTGTCTGGCTGACTGTGAGTGTGTGCCCAGGCACCGCAGGTGTGGGGCACGTGCCCGTCACAGTGTGGAAGGGCACCTGACTCGCAGCGCTGCCGGCAGTGACCTTGAGGGAGCTGTCTTCTGTTTCCTGAGGATCTCTGACTCCAGTCCCCGGGGGAGCAGCAGCAGCAAGCTCCAGGGCTGAGTGAGGAGTGCTCGGCAGGCTCACGTAACAGGAATGTTCGCAGGCAGAAAGTGCCGAGTCGTCGCACACAGGAGGACAGGCAGTCTGACTGTCTTTACAGGGTTGTGGTGATATCGCTACAGCTTTGTCCTGTGGTAATGTGCTAGGATTTTCAAGGTGCTGTAACATTTTGTTCTCAACAGTTGCATTTCCACAAAAATCCTTAGTTTCAGCTACTTGAGATTTAATTTTGCCAGTATAAATTTTAGTTTTTAATGCTTGTTGAGGGTTCAAGAGACTGCTGTTAGACTGAGATTCTTGGTTTTCAGCAGGGCTACTGCTGAGTGTGATTTCGTCCAACACTGTGTGGTACACTAAACTAGTCTCTTGTTCCTTACACTTTTCATGCTTTGGTTTATGGTAATCTCTTGATGTAACAGAATTCTGAAATTTGGAGACATGAGGTGAATCTTCTTGGCCATAAACATCAACGGAATCTAAAGAGATGCTAGAACTACTTTCCAACCTATTAACTTCTGGACTGCCAGTGTATTTACCTTCATAACCTGAATTTCTTAATCCAAGAACTTCCAGATTGGATATACTTGATGTTTTTGCTCTGTCAAAAGAGAAATGGCTGCTCAGATATTCTTGTTCTTCCTCACTGTGATATTCCTGCTGTGAGTCTTCATCTATATCATGCTTTTGCACATCTTCAGCAGTTTCTTTATAATCATCATCTGAAATCTTGTAGCTTCTTTCTAAGCCAAGAATCTTATGTTCCAAAACATCAAAAAACAACTCCTCTCTCTTCTGCATTTCAGAAGCTAATTCTGAATTTAAAAGAATAACATTTTCATCCTTTAGTTTTGACTCGGCATAATGTATAGAGTATGTTTCATTCAAGAAAACACAGTCAACACTGGCTTCAAACTCCCCTGACTGAGAGCAAGTGCTCTCTAGGCCAGGGCCTGCAGCTGCAGGAAGCGACGGCTCCAGCGAATCTATCTGGTCAGCACTGCTGGTATCTTTGTCATTAGCAATTTGATCTTGTGCCAAGGAATCCCAGTCATCATCACGAAAAGTCAATTTGGCTTCATTATAACCATTGGAAGATGACAAATTTCCTTTCTTAGGATTAGAAGGCTCATCTGAGTTGGAAAAAAAAAAAGGGTAAAATGTTAACAGCAGGGACATTACAGATTCTAAACAGCAGAAAAGAACTTAGATGTGTTCTGGTCCAAGTTCTTTCCAATGTAGAAATATTTTTACATTATCCAGGAAAATATCCCTTGTGGTTATCATGTTGGGACTAAATTGTGTCTCCCCCAAGATTTCTATGTTGAAGCCTGAACTCCCCTATGTGACAGTAACTGGAGATGGGGCCTTTGGGGGGTAATCAGGGTTAGGTGAGGTCATGAACATGGGTTCCTCAAGATGAGATAAGTGCCAGAGAGCTTGCTCTCTCTCCCTCTGCCCCTACCCTGTGAGGAGAACACTGCAAGAAGGCAGCCATCTACAGGCCAGGAAGAGAGCCCTTACCAAAACCTGACCCTATGGGAACCCTGACCCAGACTTCCAGCCCCTGGGAAAGAGAAGTATCTGTTTTTTAAGCCACCCAGTCTCTGGTCTTTTGTTATGGTGGTCCTAGCTAAGATCGTGGCCACAATTCTTCTTGAACCCTTTCAGTGGCAAGGAATATTTGAGTGCCTGCTAGTTGCAGTTGCAGGCCTTGCGGAAACAAAGACGACATGGGTGGTGCACCCAAATACTTATGGCTGTCACAAGGCCACAAATAAGAAAAGCAGACATAAATGCAATATAGGTAACGAGTGTCAACAGAGCTGTGATGATGAGCAGATAAATGCTTGAGAAGAAAGGAGAAGCCAATTTCTGAATAAACCTTATGTTTAAGAAGCGTTTTGAAACACAAGTCATCTGAGGCAAATCAAACGGCACTTATACGTTAGTTGTGTGGAAGAACATGGCATTTTCAGGACACTATCAGCCACGCTGTCTAGAGTAAAACAGCTTTATGGGAATGACCAAAGCTAGTGAACTGCAAAAAAGCCTTTTATGATGTGCTAAGGGGTTTGGCTCTCACTCTGAGGCTTCAGAGGACTGAGTTTGGACACCTGGAGCAACAGGAGGAAGGAAGGCGTGAAGGGGGAGACTGGAAGCAGACAGACCGAGAGTGCAGATGTGGGACTGAGGAAGGTCCTGGTTTAACAGGTCCACAACGGACAAGGCTTGGTGGCTGATTAGAAATGGTAGATAAGGGAGAAAGAGCTTAGTGGCTATATTTGAAAGCTGCTAATATTTATGTTTATATAAGGATATATAATATATAAAAATACTTTAACACACACACTTTATCTAAGAACACAATCAGAAACAAGTTTTATATTAAGATCTAGTAGACAGGACCTGTCTGGGTAGCTCAGTTGGTTAGAGCATCATCCCAATACACCAAGGATGCAGGTTCGATCCTTCGTCAGGGCACATACAAGAATCAACCAATGAATGTATAAGCAAGTGAAACAACAAACAGATGCTTCTCTCTAAAGTAAAGATCCAATAAACAATACATATATATGTGTGAATAACTGAAACAATTTTTACAAGACAGTAACTATTCCAACTACATCCAATGTATTCTGGTATTTTCTGGTCTATTTTATTAAAGAAAAGCTTATCTCAATCAGTGAAACTGGTTTCATGACTCGCCAGTGGGCCACTACCCGCTTAAGCATTGCTCTGACGTAATGAGAAGGGTAACGACTTGGTATTACAGCTGAATGGGAATACCTGGAGCTACAGAACAGGGACTTTTTGAAGAGGAGCTGATACAGAAGACAAAGGGGAAAAGCAAGGGGGGAGGGGTAGAGGATAAGGAGTTCATTTCCAGGCATGAGGAATTGGAGGTTAGTAATAGAACACTTGGATTCAAATTCTAATACAGCTATTTTCAACCACTGTGCCCCAAGAATTTTTAGAACATGCAATACCTAACTATTCAGTCAGGGGCACTGATCACTTTTCCCTTAAACTTTCAAATAAAAAATGACAACAGCCAACACAGCATTAACCTGTCTTGAACCATAAATCTATAGGTCGCATATAGAGATGTACCTTGGTCAATGGTCATGTCTCAAAACAAGGCTGCATCTGATTCGTTAATCTTTGATACCACAAATCCTCATGTATATGTATGGGCACCTGAAGTTTTAAAAAGTCACTTTGGAGCAAAAAGGGTAGATAATTACTATTATTTTTTGTATATCCATCAAAAGTATACCTATTTTTTTTGTCAGATTGGTAAAAACAGTTTTTTTTTTTTTGCTGTGCCTCAACGTTTTAGTAATAGTTTATATGTGCTGTGAGATGAAAAAGGTTGAAAACAGCTGGTCTTACAAACTGTCATAAATATGCGATTGGAGCTAAGGAAAGCAGCATTAGTTTCAATTTTAAACTCATGGGTTGGTTGTATTTTTCTTAGAGGTTTGTATAGGTTTCATTTTATATTCTGGATGCTAATTCTCTGTTTTTCTTGTTTATAATGTGTGACTTTTTCCTAGTTTATTGCTTATCTTTTACTTTTCATTCTATCGTACTAGGGTTTTTAAGGTTATTTGGTTAAATGGATCAGCCTTTTCTAGGTCTTGTCTGTGGCCTTTCCCACCACACGATTACAAATGATTCTTTATAACGTATTCTGTGTATGTGCTACACAACCTTTCTATACCATGTGAATTTTTTTCCTCCCTAGCATAAGGTAGGAATCTAACTTATTTTTCCCCCAAAATGTATGGTCAATTATATTAATTCCATTTGCAGAATAATCCATTACTTCCCTTCTGACTTAAAATAGCATTAATTTTTTTTTCTGAAGTCCACTTAATAGTTAAAGTCACATTCAATTATAAGCACATAAAATTTAAGTCATCTTGCTTTTTCTGCTCCTGTTATTTCTTATTTTTTCTTCTACTATTACTACAGAAAAAAAATTTGGATGTGTGAAAACGAATTACATTCAACTTGGGTAGCAGAAGTCAAGCTGGCCACTTTCCATTTAAGACAACTGCACCTGTCAGCAGTTCCCCAAGGCATGGCTGGACAGAAATGCTCTCTTCTGGTTCACCTTCTCTTCCCAGAATCTTCCATTTCCCCAAAAGGTCCCGTGTTGGCTGCCCATAGACACAAAATCCCCTGAGTGAGCTTGCCAAGCTAAAACTTGCTGAATCGTACATTACTGAGAGGAAAGCTTAGAAAGTAGCAACATGGGAGGGGAAACTACCTAGTCTAATTACATTTAGCACCTCTCTCCCCCCAGAGTAGAGCCGACTGGCCTGTCCTTTACCTCTGTGGATGCTTCCTCCATCACTGCGAGAGCCGTTACCAGAAGCTGCCTCCACCACTGTGGTGGCCTGCATCTCTCAAGAATGTATATGCTAGAAGAGACATAAATATTGAACTATTTATTATTACATTCAGCATTATATTAAAAATATTAGAAAAACAAGAATTTGACAAAGTGGCAATTATAGGCAAAGATTCTAATATAAGAGGGCTAATAAACAAAACTGGTAGAACATTTGAATAACTTTTTAAAAGCATGAACTGACAACTACATACGGTTGTACTATTGTATCTGAACACACGATACATATCCTTTTGAAATTACCAAGGAACATTACAGAAAAAAAAAGAATACACAATATATTTGGCCACCAAAAAAATTATACCCAAATCAAAAATGTTTCCAAAACAAACTTACAGACTTATTAACAGCCAATGACATGGTACATCCACACCTTTTAGCAACGAAAAGAACAAACTACTGATACACATAACTTTGTGGATTAATTTCAAAAACAAAGTCAGACAAGAGATCACCTTATTTTATGATTCCATCTAAAGAAATGCACAGAAAAGCCAATTTATGGAGACAGAAAGTAGATTAGTATCTGCCTAGGACAGGGTATGGGACAAGGGGAGATCGGTGAATGGACACAAGGGATCTCGCGGGAGGGACTAACATGTTCTAAAACATTTGATGTGCTGGCCGCACCACTGGGTAAAGTTACTAAAATTAAACTATACCTCAGTGAAAGTTTTTAAAAAATTAATAACAATGGCTCTCTGAACCCAGTTGCCACATGAAGGAGCCTGAGCTGGTTGCCTGAGCTGGGCCTGGAGCTCCCAGCAGCACCCCTGAGGTTTGTTAAGGGCGCTGCTGAGCAAGGGCAGTGAAGCCCTGCCCAGGGGGTGGGAGAAGCCTAGGCTGGGACAGGGAGGCATCACAGGGCGTAGTGTTTGCTGGGTGGGCAGAGCCTATGGAATGCTGCTGCTCCTGGTGGAGAGTCCGCAGGAATCGCAACCCTCCAGCACCGACCCCGGCCCAGCGACAAGCGGGGGTCTGGGTGAGGGCTTCGCAGCGAAGGCCTGCCAGGCCCTCTGCCCTCTCAGGAGCTAAGCCATGGCTGACCAGGGGGCACAGATCCAGGGCTGGGACAACGGGACAGAGATGTGGGGGTGCAGCGAAGGAAGGGAGGGGAGCTATCTGTGCTCACAGTAGAGCAGGGGATGAGGAGGCAGAAGGGTCTGGAAACCCACCTTCCTCCGACGTGTGCCCAGAGCCCGCCCTGGGGCAGGCGGTGAGGGAGGGGTTGGAGGTCGGGTGCGTTCAGGGCAGCAAGGCTGCACACCTACAACCTTGCTGTTTACAAGACAACACTGCAACCAGCTGAACCGCACTGGCTAGGACGATGAGTTCATTTTCACACATCACATGTTCTAAGTGCCTGTCACACGTACAAATTGAAATACACAGTTGTGAACCAGAGGATCATCTGCACAGGAAGTATTGATTCCAATTTAATGTTTCAAAAATTCCTTTTAGCTAATAATGGGGGAAAATGGCCTAATAATATTTTTACTGCCATGAGACTAGCTACAGGTTAACGTCTGGGGTTATGAACTTTCTGAAGATTTGATAAAATCAGTTACTTCCCTGAGAAAATGCACAAACACATGTAATTTATGGACTTCTCTACTACACTTAAAATGTTGAAGTTAGTTAAGTCCTGACTTAAGAGATTGTATTAAGGTCAGTAGTGACCCTACTCTAAGAACATCGGGTAAATATTTAAGATAAAGACTAAGATCAAAAGAAAGTTGGAATTTCTGGCAAAGATGGAGGTATAGGTAGATATGCTTTGCTTCTTTGCACAACCAAAAGAAGGATGACAACAAATTTAAAGACAAAAAACAACCAGAACTGCCAGAAAATTGAGCTGTATGGAAGTCCAACAACCAAGGAGTTAAAGAAGAAACATTCGCCCAGACTGGTAGGTGGGGTGGAGACAGGCAGCCGGGAGGACAGGACGTGCAGCAAGGCAGTGGACCTTTTGAAATTTCCTCAGGTGGGTGAGGAGGCAGCTGGCGGAGCAGGCCGTCCCACATCTGTGTATGGAAAAACTGGGAGGGACAACTGGGGAACGAGACAGACCATGCAGCCCAGGGTTCCAGCGCAGGGAAATAAAGCCTCAAAAGCTCTGGCTGTAAAAATCTGTGGGAATTGCGGCAGCGGGAGAAACTCCCAGGCTCACAGGAGAGTTCTTTCGAGAGACCCACAGGGTCCTAGACCATACACAGACCCACCCACCTGGGAATCAGCACCAGAAGGGCCCAATTTGCTTGTGGGTGGCTGGGGAAGTGACTGAAAGTGGGGTGAGAGCTGCAAAACTTTATTGTTTCCTCTTGCACCCCCCAGCCCACATAGAGCGCCACAATGCAGTGATGTGGGTTACCCCGCCCTGACGAATACCTAAGGCTCTGCCCCTGAGAATGTAACAAGAGCACTGAGAAAAAGAAATATGGCCCAGACAAAAGAACAGATCAAAACTCCAGAAAAAGAACTAAGTCATGAAGGATAGCCAACCTATCAGATGCAGAGTTCAAAACCCTGGTAGTCAGGATGCTCACAGAACTGGTTGAGTATGGATGCGAAACAGAGGAAGAAGTGAAGGCTATGCTAAGTGAAATAAAGGAAAACGTACAGGGAACCAACAGTAACGGGAAGGGAAATGGGACTCAAATCAACAATTTGGAACAAAAGGAAGAAATAAACATTCAACCAGAAGAGAATGAAGAAAAGAAGAATTCAAAAAAAATGAGGAGAGGCTTAGGAACCTCCAGGACATCTTTAGACGTTCCAAAATCCAAGTCATAGGGGTGCCAGAAGAAGAGGAAGAGTAAGAAATTGAAAACTTATTTGAAAACATAATGAAGGAGAACTTCCCCAAGCTGGCGAAGGAAATAGACTTCCAGGAAGTCCAGGAAGCCCAGAGAGTCCCAGAGAAGTTGGACCCAAAGAGGAACACACCAAGACACATCATAACTGCATTAGCCAGGATCAAAGAGAAGGAGAGAATCCTAGAAGCAGCAAGAGAAAAGGAGACAGTTACCTACAAAGGAATTCCCGTAAGACCATCAGCTGATTTCTCAAAAGAGACCTTGCAGGTAAGAAGGGGTTGGAAAGAAGTATTCTAAGTCATGAAAGGCAATGACCTACATCCAAGATTACTCTATCCAGCAAAGCTATCATGTAGAATGGAAGGGCAGATAAAGTGCTTCTCAGATAAGGTCAAGTTCAAGGAGTTCATCATCACCCAGCCCTTACTGTATAAAATGTTAAAGGGACTTATCTGAGGAAAAGAAAATAAAAAAATTATAAACAGTAAAATGACAACAAACAACCATTAACAATTGAACCTAAAAAAAAACAAAACAAAAACTAAGCAAACAGCTAGAATAGGAACAGAATCACAGAAATGGAGATCACATGGAGGGGAGAAGGAGGGGGGAGAGGGGGAAAAGGCACAGGGAGTAAGAAGCATAATTGGTAAGTACAAAATAGACATGAGATGCTAAGAATAGCATACGAAATGGAGAAGCCGAAGAACTTACATGTACGACCCATGGACATGAACTAAGGTGGGGGGGGGGATGCAGGGCAGAGGGGGATAAAAGGGAGAAAAAAATGGAACCCTTATAATAGTATAATCAATAAAACATGCTTAAAAAATAAAAAAGAATCAGTTCATTAAAATAATTGACCTTAGGCTAGATCAGTGGTTTTTTTTACTTTTTGGACTTCACATTATTACAAGTATTGGGAATCCCTAGAACAAATTATGTGAATAAACAGATATTTATTTATGTGACTAGTATCTATTAATAGCTACGGTATAAGATATTAAAACAGAAAAGTTAAAAATTTGTTAGTTTACTCATATATGAGGATAAACCTATTATTAACATACACATTTCAAGTTAAAAGGTATTTTCAAAAAGTTAGTGAGAATAACATTTACACTTCACAAATCGCTTCAACTGGTGTCTTAGCAAGCCGGACTGTGTCACGTCCGAGCCAGCACTCAAGTCCCCACGCAACGTGTTGTGAGAGTCACAAGCACAGTCGCTCAAGGTCAAAAGCGAGGACAGAAGCAAAGGAAGAGCGCTCCCGTAACGGAAACCCTTGCAGATCACGTATCTGACAAGGGCCTGTCGTCGGAACAGACGAAGAACGCTTACGACTCGACAGACGGACAACGCGGTTCTGAAAAGCCGCGAAGGACCCGAAGGAGCGTCTCTCCGAGACAGCGAACGGCCAGCGAGCGCACGAAACCACGTGTCCCCGGCGAAACCGCTCGCGGGCTGCGCGCGGCGGACTCGGGACCGCGAGGGACGTAGAACACGACGGGATTTCGCGGCCGCGGGCTGCGCCGTCCACAGCGGGGCCCGAGACACGGGCTCTCCTCCCCGCGCGGCCAGAGCCGCCCGCGCGCCCCGAGGGGCGGGGGCCACACCGCCGCCGCGGGGCCCGGCACCGACTTCCCGCTCCTGCCTTCTTTCTCGTTCGCCGCAGGCCTCCCGGGGCTCGTCCGTCGGACCCCGACACCCGCCCGCCCGGCCCACGCAGCAGCCTCCTGCGGCCAGAACGCCCTTTCCAGACGGCGAACCTCTTCCCTTCGCGCTGCCGCTCCCACCGGCCACGCGTGTCCCCGCCCGCGCCCCGCCCCAACCGCCCGCCCAGTCCGCACCACCTCGGGTCGCGCCCGCCGCCCGTTTCTCAGCGCCCCGCCCCGGCCCCGGCGTCGGGTCAGGACCCTGTCGGCGCGACCGCCCACCGCCCCTGTCGGTCATCGGTCCCTGTCCACTTCTCGCGGGTGCCGCGACACCCGCGCCCGCCCGGGGTACGCACGACAGGCTCGTCGCAAGGACGAACTCCCGAGCGACTCCCCACCTTTCCCCAGCTACAAACGCAAAAGCCACCGGCCCCCGAAACTGGGCTCCAAATGAGTTTTGAGGGGCGCAAGTCCGCCCTGGCGCCTGCGCAGTGCGGCGGGCAGCCCCGCTCGCAACTGAAGGTGAAGGTACCGAGGTGGGGGATTCCGGACCGCCAAGGCCACGTGGTGAAGCCGCAGATCCTGAGGGCCACGCCGCCCGCCTCCCTCCCCACCACCCCGGGGAAGCCCTCGAAGGCCTCCTCCTCACAGCCACCGCCTGCCCTCGGGAGAGGCCCTGGCCTCTGGGACCCTCCGCAACTGGGCTCACTGCCTTGTCCCCTCAAGCCCGGTTCCACCTTCACCCGACCGCAGCCCACCCCGTCCGCCGTACCTCAGAGTTGAGCTGTCGCCTTCACTGCTGCCTTCGTGCTGCCGTCACCTGGCGCGAAGCGTCCGACCGCGGCCACCGCCTCAGGGCGAGTGCTCTCCGCGTGCAGCCGCAGGGCCCGCCGGGTAACGGCCGCTGGAGGCCCGCCCACCGTCTGAAACCTCATGCACTCCCATTGGTCGGCGCAAAGAGGAGCGGCGCTGTGATTGGCCCGGCGTGCGAGCGCAAGGGGGGAACGTCTGCACCCACTGCGATTGCGCGGTGAGGCGCCTGAGAGAGGGTTCTGGAAGGGGGCCTGGGCCTGCAGACGCGCCTTGGAACATTTTCCGGCTTTGTAGGCCCACGCGGTTGTGTGGGCCGCTTTCCCAAGACGCCGGGCGCGAAGGCCGTAGTTGGACCCAGCTCATCCCCCTCAGTCCGCCCGCCCGGGTGCCGCCCCCGTTTCCGCCGCGTGTCCCTTTGCGGCCACCAGACGTGCGCGATCTCCGACCGCCTTTATAGTGGCGCCCGCAGGGCCAGCGAAGCACTTACCGCCGGGGTGCAAAATTCAAGGGGCGCCTAGAAACTCAGTTGTGAAGATAAACACTAGCTCAAGTCGTTTAAAAAAACCGAAAGTAATGAAAATTCCTGGCTGAACGAGACATCCAAATCTGTATTCCTAATTTTCTCCTTTGTCCCAGGCTCCAAAGGCACTGCTGTTCTGTCTTAAAATATGCATTTTTATGGCAATTTTTTTCATTAGGCCATTTTGTTTAAAGATGAGTTAACTATTTTCACATGATTGAAGTCAACGGCGTTTATAGAACGTGCAGAAAAACGTACAGAGGAGACCGGAAACCCTCCGTGCTGCTCCGCAAGGCCTCGCTGGGGGAGTTTGGGAGGCTGCGCGGGGAGCGGCCCGGGCCCCGCCGGGCTCGCGGGCCCCGCCGGGCTCGCGGCCCCCGGCTGAGCGGCGATCCGTTCAGGACCCGGGGCGCTTTTTATCCCGAAGCGCTGCTGAGGTTCCGCCCCGCGTCGCGCAGGCCACGGAGCCACACGTTCAAGGCCGTTCGTGCCCGAGAAAGCCCAGTCGGGCTGCCCCGGACCGAGGGCCCTGGGGGATGAGACGCGGCCGCCGACGGCGCGGAAGCCGCGCCCCGGGGCTCTGGGGACGCAGCGGGGACGTGCGGCGGGCCAGCCCGGGCGCCTGTGTGAGCTCGGCAGGAGACCCACCTGCCCTGGCAGCTGCGTATCAGCCAGAAACCTGGGGGAGGCTACTCACCGACACCCCTCCCCCCAATCAATTCTCTAGGCTATGTGACCCTGTAAAGAAAGGGGATGCTTTCTGAAAAGACTGCAGATTTGGATTTTGGATTCTAAGTGGTCATTTTGGAACTCAGCTGCTACTGCCAACCTGTGGCCTCAAATACGTGCTTCTTAATATAGAAGCCAAAATTATAATCGTGGTTGAATAAATGTTTTGATGTTCCTAAATTGGTGTCAGTTTCAAAGTTTAAATCTCGTCCTGGCTGGTGTGGCTCAGTGGATTGTGCGCCAGCCTGTGAACGAAAGGGTCGCTGGTTCGATTCCCAGTCAGGGCACCTGCCTGGGTTGCAGGCCAGGTTCCCAGTAGGGGCGCTCCAGAGGCAGCCACACATTGATGTTTCTCTCCCTCTTTCTCCTTCCCTTCCCCTTCCTCTGAAACGTAATAAAATCTTAAAAAAAAAACCCCCACAAAGGATAAGTCTCTTAGTTGCCGTAATTGTGTGTTTAGAGCCGATAATCAGTTTCTTAATCTTAATTATTCTGGGAGTCTTGCCCCAGATGTATTTATCATGCCATTCTTATGAAAACTCCAAATACCAAACACTGCGGGACATTTTGGCGTAGCCTAATGGCGGTGGTGGGAGCAAATGCATGAGACTGAGCTGCTGACTGCCAGTTCAGTGTTTCTCAAAGCTCATTGTCGCCCTTCCCCAGGAAGCCTTTTTACACTTTTCGAATAGCACCCCAAAATTTTCTTTATAGATTTAAAAATATTACCTAGGTGAGTCATGATGGTTTTTTAAAAAAATTTCCAGATGACTATCGTAACGATCTTCTGAGATTCTCCCTCAAAAAAGTAAAAATGATTTACTTTCTTAAGAAATGTATAGATCTATAAATTTGGGAGAAAGTTGCATCTTTATGATATTTAATCTTACTATACACCTCTGAGGTTTTTCATGTCATATATCTCTTAGCAGAATGTATAGATTTTCTAATATTGCCTTTTATTTTTCTTTTTTAAAGTTGATTTTAGACAGAGAAAGAGTGAGAGAGAGATATCGCTTTGTTGTTCCACTTATTCATGCATTAATTGGTTGATTCTTTTTTTTTAAAAGATTTTATTTATTTTCAGAGAGAAAGGAGAAGGGAGGGAGAAAGAGGAATGTATGGTTGCCTCTCACGTGGCCCTCACTGGGGACCTGGCCTGCAACCCAGGCATGTGCCCTGACTGGGAATCAAACCGGTGACCCTATGGTTCGCAGCCCACACTCAATCCACTGAGCCACACCAGCCGGGCTAATTGGTTGATTCTTGTATGTGCCCTGAGTGGGGATTGAACCCGCAACATTGGCACATCAGAACAACATCCAACCAATTCAGCTCCTGGGCCAGGGCCTCTTACATTTCTTTTTTCTTTAAGGTTTTATTTATTTATTTTTAGACAGAAGGGAAGGGAGGGAGACAGAGAGGGAGAGAAACATCAATGTGTGGTTGCCTCTCACGTGGCCCCCACCGGGGACCTGGCCTGCAACCCAGGCATGTGCCCTGACTGGGAATTGAACCAGTGACCCTTTGGTTCACAGCCCACACTCAATCCACTGAGCTACACCAGCCTCTTATATTTCTTAAGGTTATGGCTATTGTTTTGTTTGCAAGGGAGTTTTTCAGTCCTGTTACCCTCCTTTGAAAGGGGAGACAATCACCTGTTTTCATGAATTTGGATAACTGACCCCTGAGGCAGTAGAATATGGTGCTCTGAGCAAAGGAAAATGGTGGAACAAGGACGATTTGATGAAAAAGAGGGTGAGGGGTGAGTGGGTCAATGAATGAAGCGGCGGGATTGCTGAGGGGCTCGCCCCATGGCGCCCACCACTGAAGAACCCCTGAAGACCCCTCAAGTAGAGACGAACCTCAAACACCCACATCCGTGACTTCTGGGACCTTCTGTAATGGGAGGAGAGTTGGCTCTCGCTCTCTGGACTCTGAAGGGTCGTGATGCTGAAGAGCATGGTGGGGTGGGGAGGGGAATGCTGGGGTTCCTCTGAGGCAGGCTTGGGAGCAGGGGGCGCAGGCTAGGAGCCCACCCACGTGTGTCCAGCCTGTGGCTGCACAGGTTTTCCTGCAGGGCACTCTGCAGAGTCCTGGTCCCGGGGGCTCTGGGACTGAAATGGTTCTGTGGTCATTCAGGGAGTGGTACCCAGTCCATCTCCCTCTTGAGGAATCTGATGACACCCACATGAACACGCTCCTCAACAGGCAGAGCCACGGACTGGTTAACCGAGTGCTACCAAAGACTGTTCACAGAATCGTGTTTGCTTAGAGCCGTCCTGACATTCCCGGGATTAGTGGCTTGTGAAAACACCTGAGATACTTCGGGCTCGTGGCAGTAGTGGTGGTCACAAGCAGGACGTGGCACACGCCACTTTTTCTCGAGCGCCGTGGAGCAGGCTGTTCTTAGCCCTGGTGCCTGGTGCCGAACCCGACACAGATGTGCCCCTTGACCTCAGTGGGGCAGCGGTACCGGTAGGGGCTGGGACTGGAATCCTATCGCCCTACACCTAGTGCGAGGCCCGGTGCTTGGATGCATCTTGGACAATTCTGGGCCCAGTCTTGTGAAGCAGCCTCTGTATAAAGGGTCACGGATTCTGTCGCCGAGGTCAGTCCGACACAGAAGTAACTGCTGAGTCTCCAGTGTCTGGGACTGCTGAATGGCAGACGGTGAGTTCAGTGACTGGCGCCCTTCCCCTGGGCTCCCCGGCTGAGCTATGAAAGGGCTTTGCAAGGACTTACTGACTGTGAATTACAATTTCAGATTTTCATGGAAAAAAAAATGCTTGCCAAATATTCAATAATTGAAATGAAAATTGATAATGTGATTTGTTTTCTCACCGATGTTACTTTGCATATGAATGAGCTCAATTTGAAGCTTCAAGAAAATTCTTATATGTGACCTAAAACATACTGAGGATTTGTTTGATAGAAAACTTTTCAAATTACAAATTAATAATAATGATTTTTACACGAGTCAATATAGGTAAGATTTTAATAGTAACCAATAGCCTTGTGTAAACTAGTTGCAAAAACTACAAGAAACCTTTGAGGAACATTTCGTTGGTATTGATAAAGTCAGAACTGCTTTTCTTTTCTTTTTTATTTATTTTTATTTTTAGAGAGAGGGGAAGGGAGGGAGACAGAGAGGGAGAGAAACAGCAATGTATGGTTGCTCCTAACATGGCCCTCACTGGGGACCCGGCTTGCAACCCAGCCATGTGTCCTGACTGGGAATCGAACCGGGACCCCCTGGTTCCCAGCCCGCGCTCAATCCACTGAGCTACACCAGCCAGGCAGAACTGCTTTTCAATTTCTGCAATATCTCTTGGATATTAATAATCCTGAATTGACACAAGAGTTGATGAGTTAATTTAATTTGGAGAGATGTAGTTTTGAAACCAATAGCGCGTTTGCTTTAAAGTCAAATCAGTTCTTCCAAAAAAAGATGAAGCACTTTTGTCAGTGTGGGTGCAATTATTAAAGGAAAATGACATTTTTTGGTATTCCATTTGATTATTAGAAAACTTTCAAATATAGTCGGAGCAACTCAGGTATGTAAATCCACTTTTCCAACTGTAAATTTTATTAAATGTAAATATAGATAAGGTATTTATGATAAAAACAGCACCAGATTGGAATGTCTGTAAATACCAAATATATATAATTTTACTGGATTTAAATCTTCAATAACATGTAACTGGATTTGAAGATTTACTATGAAAAAAGAATGTAAAACAGCTCACTGATAATTTCAACATATTTATTACATGATGAGATGATACAGGGTCAAATGAAAGTAGGTTCACAGTTGCATGTGAAACACGGAGTTTATTCCTGTATTACTGCTCATCAATTATTGTATTATTTTCCATGTGAACAGCTGCAAACCTAGGTTTGCTCCACCCTGTATTTAGGATATAGTGAATTATATACAATATATTGTTAAAATGAATTTCTCTTATTTATTTTTATTTTTTAAAATACAGCTCCTAGAACATTTTAAGTTACATATGTGGCTCATACTGGGTTTCTATTGGACAGCGCTGCTTGAGAGATTCAAACGGTCAGGACTTTCTCATCCTTCAGGTTTCAGTTTAAATGTCACCTACTCCGTGAAGCCTTCCCTGACCACCCAGTTCAAGCAGCAACCATGCACACCTGAGCACACTCACACTAGCTTACTCTGTCCGTCACCTGCCTCCATCACGTTCATGATCTGAAGTGTCCCTTACTTACCACTCATAGATTTGTCGTCTGCGCTCCTCTCTGGAATGGGACGGTTGCATCCCCAGCACTGGAGTGAGTCCTTGATCAATATTTAGTGAATTATCATAAACTCCAGAGAGGACATCCTCCAGAAAACTCACAAAGTCATTCTTTAAAAAAAAATTATTTATTTATTTATTTTTAGAGAGAGGGGAAGGGAAGGAGAAATAGAGGGGGAGAAGCATCAGTGTGCAGTTGCCTCTCGAGCGCCCCCTGCTGGGGACCTGGTCTGCAACCCAGGCATGTGCCCTGACTGGGAATGGAACCGGCGCCCCTTTGGTTCGCAGGCCGGCACTCAGTCCACTGAGCCACATCAGCCAGGGCTCACAAAGTCATTCTTGATAAAATCATGGAAATACACAGACACACACACACATACGAAGTGTTCAGGGTAAGAACAAAAATATAAACACGTTCCTGAAATCACAGTAAAGCACAGACATCTGCTTCTGACACGGGAGAGGCTCCAGGAACGGGAAGCCTGTTCCAGCAATGGCGTCCTCTCCTGCCTCAGCGTTTGGAGCCGCGGGGGCCACGGCAGCCCCTGTCGGAGGCGAGACTCCGCGCGCGGCTCTGAGCCAGGCTGCCCCGCGCCTTCTGTCTTCACCCTGGCTCTTACTGCTGCAGCGTTAGTGTTTTTACACTTGCCTTCTCCCGGGTTCCACTCTGCTGATTCTCAGCAGTGCCACAGCAGGGTTCTCTGGGCGCTGTTTTCCAGGTGGGGTCTCTTGTGTTGGGAACACAGAAGCCAGACCCCCCTTTTTACCCCCAGATGGCCCAGGCGGCCCGTGTGGGGAGGGAGCAGTAATTGTCTTGTTCTCTTTACAGCATCTGGAGCAAAGTAGACCTAGACTGTTAAGAGAGTGAATTAAAAGCTTTGGATAACATGGAAATATCCAAAAGTATCTTAAAACCACATTTAACAAAACCGTGGTAGGTGAAGAATTCTGCTTTTGGCGGCCACAAAATGCCATGCTATCTGAGGCAGGCGAGAAAGCCCACGTGGGATGGTCCACTCAGAGAGCAAAGGTGGCCTTGCCTGGGCCACCACGCCATCTGGTCACCGCAAGGAGAAAAGCTCAGGCAGAGGAAGGTCTCAGCACACCCAACCCGCAGAGGGCCGGGCCTGGGCGCTATCTTCAGAAGGCAGAGTGGGGTGGGGCTCCTGGGAGCCACAGGGAGCGGGGCCCGGAAGGCGGGCGGTGAGGGGCGCACACACACCGAAAGACCTCACCTTCCTCGTCATCCTAAGTACGGGCTTGCAACCTCTTGGGATATAGGGGGTACCAACATAAAATTCAAATATTTCTAGTTCAAGATTCTTTGCCCAAGTCTGCGTTGTTCTTGTTCCTGTGCCCCCACAGGCACGAGCAAACGCAAAGGGAGACAAACCCAACCATGGTCAGTGGCATTACACTCGGGACCAGTGGGGCCTGCTGAGCCTTTAGTGACCTTGGGGACTGGTAGGAGCCACCCGGTGAGCGGTGATGGGGGCCATTCTAGCAGGAGGGGAAAGTTGCAGGCAAGGGCAGCTGGAGACTGGCCATACCCAGGGATCCATGCCAGCTGTGGATGGGCAGTGGCATCTCGGATGGGCCTGGGGCTTGGGGCCAACTGTGGAGTCCCTGAGAGATCGGCAGCTGGGTGGCAATCTAGCCCTGGAGGCTCCTGGGAGTAGGGAAGCAACCCCAACCACTGGGGTCCTCTAAACCCCCAAGTGCCCTCCACACAGGGTGGGGGTCGTGTGTTCCCTACCTGTGGCTGCAGGTGCAGGGAGCCAGGCAGGCCAGGAGACAGCAGCTCCGTCACTTCCAAATGCCTAGACAAGCATGTGCACAAGTGTGCCACACCCCACCCGGGCCACTTGGGGAAACAGGGCCAGCGCTTGCGCCCCCGTCTGAAAATCTGGAGCTGGCTGGCTCCTCCTGGCCAACAGCGGCGCTTCCCCACCCCGCCTTCCGCGCCGCCTTCTTCTGCGGCTGCGCGCGTGGCCTCGCTGGTCCTCAGGACCACGGGCTCCCCAGGCAGGCACTCACCGGGTGTTCCCCAAGAGCTCAGCGACATACAAAGCGAAACCACGGAGGCTAAACAATAACAAAAATTAAATATCAGCATTAACTTTTGATGCCCTGGTTTACGTTTTGACTATGAAAATCGGAAATCTAAAACACAGTGGAAAGTAACATCTCATTGAAATTCTGGACATGCGTTTATGATGTCTTTTGAGTGGATTACTGTATGTTCTAAATGCCTTTTTATTTCTAAAAAATGAAATCGGTTTGTAAAAAACATGTAACCGGCATCCTGGGCTGGGTTTTCGACCACTTCTCTTCTCCCCGTTTTTCTGAACCAGGGGTGAGCAGTGGTTCCAATGGGGTGCTTCCACACCCCACCCCCAACTCCCCGTGGACATTTGGCAAAGTCTGCAGACACCTGTATTGGTCACGACTGGGGCGGGGGGGGGCCATCGGCATCTGGGGGACAGGCCCAGGGATCCCGCCCATGGCCCGGCCCAGGATGTCAGGGTGTGAGGTGGGGAGTGCTGGGTTACAGGGATGGAAAAGCCAGCCACGCATTTCCAACAGCTATGGTGGCAGGAAAGATTTATGAAATTAGTGGAAAAGTCATACTCCGTCTCCCTCTGGGTTCGGGTGTATAATGCGGACTCGCCGTTCCTGTCAGGACTGGTGTGAGATGTAGGCAGCAGTTCTGACGTCCTCAGAGCCACTGATTTGGGAGAGAAAGGCCGTCTCCCCAGCGCTGGGGGGACAACTGTGAGCAGTGGCTGCAGCTGTGGGCCAGCCAGGCCAGCGTGCGACCCTGGGCTCTGGTTTCCTCACCTGCAGGATGGATTTGATCACAACATCTTCCTCTTAGGGCAGCGATTTTCAACCAGCGTGCCGCAAGAATGTTTAAAATATGCAATACCTGACCATTTAGTCAGGGGAACGGACTTCTTTTCCCTGAGACTATTGAATAAAAAAATAACAGCCAACAGAACAATAACCATCCAGCGTGGATGAAATCAAAGTTGTAAGGGGAAGAGCCACCAAGGAACATGTATAAAGAACACATGGACAAACCAAAGGGTCATCAGTTCGATTCCCAGTTGGGGCACATGCCTGAGTTGCAAGACAATTCGTGCCCCCAGTAGAGAGCACGTGAGAGGCAGCCACACATTGATGTTTCTCTTCCTCTTTCTCCTTCCCTACCCCTCTCTCTAAAAATAAACAAATAAAATAATTTTAAATAAGAAAAAAGAACACATGGACAAAGCCAACAAGGGTAGGTTCGAGGGTGGGAGGTGGGGATGGGTGGGGCGGGGGGGGCGTGGTGGTGTGAAAATGGAGACAACTGTACTTGAACAACAATAAAAAAAGAAAAAAGAAATCAAACATATTTATTTTTTGTTAGATCGGCAAAAACCTTATCTTTTGGAGTGCCGCAGAATTTTAGTCACTGGTCACTGCGTGCCACGAGGGGGAGGAGTGTGAGAGCCGCCGTGTCAGGGTGTCCCTGGAAACCGGATGAGTGAGGCTGGGTACCAGTCGAGCTGCCAGACACATTTAAGTGCCACGCCGGTGTCGGCGGCGGCTGGTGTCCTCTGTGAGCTCTGTGGATGTTTTCTGGTTACCCGTGTCTGCGTGATGATGTTGTCGGAGGAAACGTAAGGATTCGACAATGGAGCAGGCAGCTCTCCCTTGCCATCTGGCCAGTGCGGGCGGGGGATGGGGTGGGGGGGATGGGGTGGGAAGCAGGGGCCCCTTCGTGGCTCCTTCTTCCCGGTTCACTTGGCACCGGTGATGCAGTGTGGTGGTGCTGTTCCCAGCCATGTTGGCTGCCAGTCCTGGCCCACGGCTCCTGCCTGCTGGCCAAAGCCCCTGGTCCCCCCCAGGTCCTACACCGTCCCCCACCTGCAGAGACCCTCCAATCAGGTCTCAGTCACAGTTTGTCCCTTCCTCGGGTTCTCGCCCTCAGCCTGGGACATTGTTGAGACGTCTCCTTCGTCCTCAGGAGCCAGTCCCCTGTTGCAGACTAACCATTCTTTATGTCCAGTCCCCGGTTTAAACTGCTGGGTGGCGTCCGTGGTCGGGCTGGGCCCTAATCTGCCGTGTTCTTTGAAGAACTCGGGGGGCGTAACGCTCACTAAGTGGACTTTCAAACTCAGAACTCTTTGGAAACTGAGTGCCGTAAGACCCGCGCTGACCAGTCTCGGGCGGACGCAAAGCCACACTGCTGTTGGGGGGGTGGGGGGCGGCTTCCCTGGGAGCAGCGCGGGGCGGGTGTCTGTGGGAAAGCTTCGGCTTTCAGCACGCAGCCGCTTGAGCGGGTCTGCGGGCACTCACGCGCATTCGTGATGGGGTCACCTTGTCTACAGAACGCTCGGGAAGAGGGTCTGAGCGTCAAGGGGCCTCGGCACAGGGGCACAGCTTCTCTGCCACCGGACGGCGTGCAGCCCGTGGGTGCCGGGCCCGGCCATGCCGGGGCCCGGCCCGGGGGGCCTGTGGCACCACGCGGAGAGCATTTCCTTAAACATATACTCACCTCATGCCCCGACCCCAGCGTTCTCTAAGCGTCCACAATAGGCACTGTCTGTCATTCGTACCCACTCTTATCCCGAAAAGCTGTCTTACTCAACCAGCCTTATTCGAAACACAGCATATACACAGAGTAACAAAAATTAGCAAGTAGCCACACGTCCTTCACTTTCATCCTTGAGGACATCGGAGTTGTCTGCACTCTGGCCTGCGACTTCCTCAGTTTACTGTTATTTCTAAGAGCACTGATTCTTCTGAGCGCACCATTCTTATCCACTAGGAACGGAACTTTTTTTTTTTTTTGAAAACAGGGAGATAAAAATGAATTGATTTGATATGCTTAAAAAATAAAAAAAGATGACCCAAAATATACATAATAAGATAAAACAGTTAAAGACCTTCTTTCTCAATGGAAAAAAAAAGCCACATAGCTAAAGCTTTAGAACTTTTCATTTTTTAATTTTTCTAATAGCACATTCTTTAAAAGAAGTTAACAACTTCAATTCCAAATATAAGGATTAAATAAATGCAAAGGAAATCTGTCATTTTCAGTAAGCTATTGCCTAATTCCCTGGGAAAAAGTATTGTGATCGAACTGATGCAAAAACCCCTTAGAAAAGCATCGTTTGTTGCCTGGAAAGAGTCTTCCTAAGGTCACTTTGACTCGCAGGCCGTCCCCGTGTTTCTGGTGGAAGAGCTCGGCTCGCTAATGGCTTCTGGTTCCACAGTGTTTGTGTGTGAAAAGCGTAGACTAAGAGATGCTACTGAAACCGCTCCAGTTGTGGGTTCTGCCCTGAAAGGAAGTCCCAACACATAACATTTCCCCTTATTTTCAGCAAGACACGTGAAAAGAAAACGCAAGTCCCACTTTAATCTTCATTCCGATGACCATGGTAAATGGCATGAAGAGGCTGGTGCACGGAGGGTACAGACCCCCCTGGGCCCAGTGTGCTTATCACATGACCCTCGGGTCCCGGGGGAGGCGCCCAGCCCAGGCGGGGTCTGCAGACGGCGCCTCGCAGGCTGCTGGGCTCCCCCGGCGGAGTCACCACGGGGTGGCCTCTCAGAAGCAGGGGAAGCAGCAGCTCCCGCACAGGAGCGCAGAAGAGCCTGCCCCACCATCTCCCTCGCCGGCCGGGCTGCCCTGCGCCGCTGGCCCTACTGCTGGGACAAGAGCGCGCTGCGGTTGGCTCGCATCTTCTCCAGGCGCTTCACCAAGTGGCCGTTGCTCACCTCCAGCTCCTCGGTCTTGTCCAGGGCAGAGCGGAGCTGGAACGAGGGGGAGAGGCAGCTCTGGGGACCCGGCTTCTCCAGACACAACAGGCTTGTGAGACTTCAGTCCTGCCGAGCATGCCAGCTTAAAACCCGGGCCCCCGGGATCCCGGGCACACGCACTGACGCACGTGTGCGAATACCTGTGCCCCTCAACTTATAGAGGCCCAGGGTTCTGGCCTCTTGGGCAGCTTCCTCTCTGAAACGACTCGACCCCAGACAGGGAGCAGGCGTGGGGACCCTGACGGAGTCATGAGAGGTGAGTGAGGCCAGCAAAAAACGGGAGCTGAGCCTGGACGGCTGGAGAGGGAGTTTCCTGCAGCCCTGGGCAGCCAGGGGCAAGGCTTCTGCAGGCAGAAGCCAGAGCAGGGGTGCCTGAGGCCACCATGGTGACGCCTGGGAGCCGGGCCCCAGAGCCAGGCACTGCGTCTGTGGCTCTGATTTCGATCCAAAGCCCTCCAAGGGGAGGGCTGGGGTCACGGGACAGGTTCAACCGCACGGCCCTGAGAGCCTTTTAGCAGGAAAGTCCAAGTCAGGCCTGGAGTATTCCTACAAGTTAAAAATCAAACACAAACAACCTCCCAAAACACCAAACCGCTGGAGTCAGCAGAAGCAAAATGCCACAGAATGAGACTCCCAAAGACTGAATGTGTGTCGGTGCGCTTTAGTGTGAGCACACCTCCAGGAACTGGGGAATGAGCCCTCTTTAGAAAAACCAAAGGCGGTCAGCCGGGAGGGCTCTGCAAAGATCATGTGTTTAGGAGACGGGCGAGGGGCTCGGAGCTTGACACGGCGGCCCGCCAGCGGGTGCACGTGGAGGCTGCGGTAGAGAGGTCTGACCTCTGCTGTCCCAGAGGGACAGTGGAGAGACCAGAGTTCGGGAATGACAGGAGGACATCATGGTTAAAAACGTCCAAAATCGACTGAGAGAAAAGGCTTCAGAGCCACGAAATGCAACGCGTCCCAAGCGGGATGAGTGATGATAACCCCGCATGTGACACCGTAGGGGGCACTGCAGGCAGGCAAAGCCTGAGGGCTCGGTGGCCGGCCCGGTCTCCTGCCTGACAAAGTGAGACTCCTGCGGGATGGGATGCGGCCCTTCAGGGGTGTGGCCAAACAGGAAGAGGAGTCACCCAGCGGCTGGGTCCCCCTCTGCGCCGCCAACCATTCTTCCCCCAGGAACAGCCCAGAACAGTTACCTCTCGTTGGAGCTTCCGTTTTTCAGCCTTCAGTTCATCTTCTATTTTTTCTGCATTTTCAGCGGCTGATTTATAACGAGATACTTGACTCTCTAACCTTATTACCTACAAGGGAGGAAAGACCATCTGTACACGTGGATTGGCCTGTTTTCTTCCTCCGATTGCTGTGTTATATTAGAGATCCAAAGGTATACACTTAATAAAACGGGAGAATACACCATGCAGAGAATTACAGGCTAGCCTTTTTGATTATTGTATAGGTTCTAGCCAAGCAAGCTTTTAGTTCTTATTTTTGAGCAACCCGGACTGAATCCTATTAGGGACTTATTTTCTCTCTGAGTCCAAAATGCTGTTCCCACACCACTCACGCGCTGCGGCCATCTCTCCCTTTACGGGGCGATTCTGCCAGAACTGGGCTGCTCCAAGCGGAACAGGGCTGGGAAGGCAAAGCCTCCACCAGGACCTCTGCTCCAGTCCAATCTCTCCCGGGGAGTGGGCTTAGGGAGGCAGGAAGGTGGGGGAAAGGCAGGCAGCTCAGGCAGGAGTGAGCGGAGAGGCTGCGGGCGGCTTTCCATGGCCTGCCGGAGGCTCCCATTCTGCGCAGATCAAGGCCGGCTTCTGAAACCTCATTGCTTTCTGCGTGCTGGTCTCCTCTGTCCCTATACAAACGCCAGGAAGTTCTCCCACGTGCACCCACAATGCAGGGGAACAGTGCCTCTGTCATCTGTCCCTTGGTTAGGACGCCGGTCACCCCGGATCTGCCCAGCATGCCAGAGGCAGGAGCGGTCACATGTAGGAACCGAGGGAGCCAGCCAGGCTGGGAGAGAATGGGTCCGAGGGAGAGGGACATCCCAGAGGGCAGAGTTTTTAAATTAAGTTATTATTTAAAAAATCACTTTTAAAGAAAAAGAAGAACAACAAAAAACCCCCCAAAACCTCTCTGTCCACACCAGCTACTTTCTACATCCTTCCCCCACCAAAGGTTTAGTATCGATTGTACAACCCAAATCCCAAGAATGACCTTTCTTTTTCTTTCTTTTTTTTTTTGGTTCTAAAAATATCTACTTCTTTTTTGTCCTCAGCCTTCCTGGGGCGAGGTCCAGCAAATAAACCTCAGTGAGTCATCAGCTGAGCCCGTTACTGGCCCACCACGTGCACGTACATTTTGTTCTAACGCAGTGATCTCTTGCTCCGATTTTGCAAGTTTAAATTTGAGGTCGCTGATCTGTCTGTTGGCATCCCCTAAAGGTCGAAAAAGAAGGACAATTCATTAAGCTCTTGGGCTTTTAAAACGTTAGAACAATAGTTCCTGGGAACCAAGCCCTCGCTCTGTGACCCCCTCATATCTGCCCATCCTGGCCGGTGGCTCTGAGCCCTCCTGAGCTGAGACGGGGGCGGGGGTGAGGGGGGGGCTCTTTCCTCCCGCCAGGCCAGGAGGTGCCCAGGAGACAGGGAGTGCCCAGGAGCGCAGAAGACAAAGAAGTGGTGGGGGAGCGGAGAGGGGGCAGAGAGATAGGCCTCACTGCACCCCTCAAGCCTCCTCCTTTGCTGGCGCAGAAAAACACCTTCCAGTTTTCCACGCGACCAGCAGCTCATGAGGCGGCTAGGTCCAACACAGTAAACTGGTTCCCGCGGGGCGCCCTGCGGGGGCTTCTCTGTGCGGGCATGCTCTGGGGCCCCTGTTCTGTTTCTCAGGCTCACCCAGAAACACCCTGGCCTCGCCCACCTGCCCATCCTGTTCTGTCTTACAGAGGGAAACATCTTCGTGCTTTTGTAACCAAGAACTTTGGGGGGGCGGGGGGTGGGGTGGGGAAACACCAGCCTTTCCTAACCACGACGGCGTTGCCCCTCCTGCACAAGCACGCTAAAACCGCACGTGTCGAAGCGTTTGCACCGGCACACAGGTGGACGTTTACTTTGTAGGTCCATCACGTGCACGTCTGTCCCGTTTTCGAAGACTCCATCCTCGGGGCGCAGTGTGTCCAGCCTGCCGTTCTTCTGTCTTTCCCCCAGCTGCTCTTTGAGTCTCTTAATCTGAAAACACCCGCCGAGAAAGGATGTTAGTTTCTCTACTCCACAGGAGACGAAAGAGCTGAGCTGGGAGCCCATCGCAAGGGAGAACACGCTCCCTCAATACAACTGCCTGTTGCCTTGCAGTTAGTTCCTGTGTCTCTCGGATGCCACAGAGACAGGGGTTACGTAATTAAGCCCGAGGAAAAAGCAGAAAAAGATTTGCAACCCACCAGGGAGACAGGGAGTCTTTCCCCTTTAATAAAGGAACCAATACAAATAAATAAACGGACTCACTCTTGCCAGTTAGTACACTTCTCAGAAACTAGGTATGATGGATGAAAATGCAATTATAGTTACACTATCATCCATGGATTCTCATGTAACTCTGGTGAGAAGTTATTCTAAGGTTGAGATTCCTCTTGAATTTGGGAGGAGATGGTACATAAAATGGTTTAACCTTTTGTCTGAGAGTTACAATTCAGGGCGCTGTTAACCTCTGCTGTATTCACTCGGGAGCCAGGAAGGCTCCACCTGAGTTCGCTCCAGAACCGGCGCTTCCCCACGAGTCCAGTCTGGTTGCAGGGGAACCGCCTGATGGGAGCGGCCACCTGGACAGTGCTCTCTCTGGCTGGGTGTGCGGTGAGGAGCCACGACTGTAGGATTTTCTGCTGTGTAAGGGGGGGTCTACCAGCCCTTGTCCTGTTACCTTCCGATTTCTGCAGACTTGGTGGAAGCCCCCCAGGCTGACCCCCGGCACACACAAACCATCTGTCTGTGCACACTGCTTTAAGAAAACAAGTACAGAATCACCACGGATACAGGTTTTTGAAAGATCAAAGGAGCTTCAAGAGACTCCTCCTATCATATTGAGAGCTCCCCCGATTTTGAGAGAAATCGTCAATGGAGCTGGAAAAAAGTGCTGCCGGTGCCTTGGATTAGGCTCACGAGGGGAAATGAGAAGAACCCCATTTCCTGGGAAAGTGACCGTGGAATGACTGGACAGCTACCCTGCACAGGAAAAGACCAAAGAGGACAGCCACTTTGTACTTGTTGAGAGCCATGAAGGTAAACCTCGGGGAAAACAACTTTGGTCGGTGGCAGCACGTGCTGGCTGGAAGGGGGCTCTGGTCACCGAGCCATGACAAAGCAGACTTTCACGTGGGGTCCGGACCAGCTCAGCCATACCCTTGCCGCTCATGGATCATCCAAGCCTTCTAGATCAATGTCAATGTCAATATCAATGTCAGGCAGCAATTTGCGTGCGACACACCCAATTCAGTACATGACCTCCTCTCTCAACCTCCTATGACTTCAGACGGATAAAAATTGGCAGAGCCCGGGCTGGCTTGATCGTTATTTTCGGGCATGACGCATTAGGAGTCCTGACAGAGCAAGGAGGAGGGACGGGAAGGTTGCTGGTTTCAGGAACCACCTCCCCCCCGCCCCCCCGTTGGAGGACTTGTGAAGTAATGAAAGGATCGTTACCTGTTCCTGTAAGCATTCCCGTTCATCGACAAGTTTTTTCAACCTAATGTCTGAAGAAATAAGAAAGACACAGGTTTAGGGTTCTTGGCGGGCCGTACCTTCCGGCAGAACGGAGAACGAACGTTCGGGTTAGTGGAAGTGATGATGAAGGTATTATGCACGTACCACAGCGAATGAGGCCACACACAGGATGGGGGAGCGTTCAGCCACGGGAGGCAGCCTCCCAGCACATGCTTGTCTCGTCAGGGGCCGGTCCGGCCACACGCGCACGGGCCGGTCTTCCACCCGGGGTTAGCATGCAGGGGCTCTAGGGCCAAACCACACTGCAACACAAAATCTCACAGGCTTCACGGCTTCGTGTCCTCAGCGAGGTGCACGCACACGGAGAGTCACCCACGTGTTCATTTGCCTGCGACTCCGAGCGCACGCCCCGGAGGCAGCTTTCCCCTATGCTCACCAGGGTCAGGGCTCTGACTGCACCTTTTCAAAGCAGCGTTTGCTGCGCTCATCCACTTGTCAAACACTTTTACTTGTCTGAGGAAGAGCACAGTAATAATAGGTTTCTGTCCTCCCCCCTCCCCAGATATATCAGATGCACCACAGAAGCATCTAGCAATCTTCCTAAACCTCTCCCCGAAGGGCTGTTGAGGAATGCAATCTTCAGTATATGGGGGAGACCCCGGCCTGAGGGGGGTGGAGAGGTTCGGGCTGAACCCTACACCAGCTTCAAGGAGAACCAGGATGGACAGAGTGATGCTCACATGTGCGGGGCCCCCAGTCTGTGCCGAGCGTGGCTGTCACCCTCTTTCACCCACGGAGCCTGTGGGTGGCACTCTTCTGCCCTAAGACTCATGGCCCAGCACAATTAAGCGCCTTTCCGGAGGCCTGGCCCGCCCCCCAACCCCCCGCTGCTTTTCCAGATCCGAACTCAGACCTCAGAGCTGGGCGGACGCCTCTGCCCAAGGGCCCTGTTCCGGAGGGACCAGCGTCCTCAGGCTGCCCAGCTTCTGGCCGCCCATGGGAAACGGAAACAATTCATATAAAACGCGCCCTTGTTTCCATTTGAAGTCATGGATCCATGTCCTTATCCAAGTTACATGCTCGCTCAAACTGTTTTTCCCAAACACCCTGAACTGTTATTTTGGAAGGCACAGCAACAAAATAAACAAGCCCAGAACATGTCAGGATGACTCATTCTTTCCCTTCCATAAAGCCACCCAACATTGAAACATTTCTGAGGTTATAAACCGAGACCTTCTATTCAACACAACTTTTATTCGATCTTACGTATTTCACATTCCTGCGTACCACGCCACAGGCATCGCGAGGGGCGCTGCATGTGTCAGAAAGTGGCCTGGAAGCTCGTATAGGTACTGGACAATTTTTTTAATTACTTTTCTATTAGGAGGCTTCAAATACTCTGGATAGCGACTGAAAAAACAAATGTTAAAATGTAATAACAGCCCTAGGAAAAAAAGAAAAAGAAAAAACAAGCATAATCTAACCTTCACTCTCGGAGCGAGAAAATGAAGTAGAAAGAAGCGAAAATTTTAAGAAAGAAATTTTAAAGCGGAGTTAAAGAAGATGAAAACTTAATAGTTTTAAGATGATGGAGACAAGAAAGAAGCAATATAATTTGATAGGAAGAAAATGAGCACGTTTTTGGAGCTTTAAAAATCGATATTCGCATTTGTTGACTGGCTGGTGCCCGGTCACTAATATACTTACTGTAATTCTTAACAAGCGTGTTGCGAGCCCGTCGCTGCCCTGTGCTCACGGGGCGGAGCCGCTCGTCATTGCTCTAAAACGCCCAATTCAGGAGCACGCCCCCCCTCCCTTCAAAGGCCTTCTAATTACAGTCTCAGAAAGAAGGCGCCAGAGAATGCGAAGTGACAATATCTCAGATTTAGGGTTTTCTTTAACAGTGAGAAGTTAACATGAGGTGGCTATGAAGGTGTTTTAGCAATATTGGCGAAGGTTATATTTTTTAAAATTCTTGTTTTTACACTAAATTCACACTACTTTTCCGGTACACCTTTCAGAGGCCCGTGGAAGGAGACACGAACAGCGAAGGCCTAGGGCCAGTCCGTGGGGCCGCTGAGCTCACGCTGGAGTTCTCCGAACCCGCCGGCCATGGCCACCTCGCTCGCCCAGGGCTCGGCCAGGTCGACAACCAGTGACAGCCATGCCATCAAGCGGTCACTCTTTCAGGGCTGCGCCTGGACCTGACCCCTCCCCAAGCCTGAAAGGCAGGTTCCAACCCCATTCTCAGGGCGCAGAACGAGGTCTGGTCAGGGCGCGTCACTGACGAGCGACGGTGCCCTAACTGGAGGGCAGCTTTCGGTCCTGGGCTAGTTTCAGGAGGCGGGTGGGGAGGGGCAGTCCTCCTCTGCCTGTGGCAGGGGACAGTACCCTCCTGTCCACATTTGCCAAGGTAACAAGGGGAGACTGAGTTCTCTCCAGAAACCCACTAAGCGCCCAGCTTTCCCACGTCCTCCTTGCAGGATGGAGCCTGGCTATGCGGTCGGCTTCATGGTCCCTGGGCCAGCCGCCCGGGCCAGGGCAAACGCCAACAGGCTGCTGCAGAGGGCTCCCGTCTCTCCTGTTTGCGGGGCCCAAGGGGTCTGTCTGCACAGACGGAACTGTCCCCACTGGCCCCGTGGCGTTCCTTTCAGCCGGACATCTGGAAAAATGTCCTCTCCGGGGTAAGAGGGGCAGAGGACCGGGGCAAAGGGACGAGAGAAAGGGTTTTCTCCTGGAAGACAGTTTTCCGTACGCGTGATTGGCACATGGACCAGGCACACAGACACGTGTCGCACACCCCCTACGTGTGGCCAGCACACAGACACGTGCTCGCACGCACACACACAGCCCCTCCTCTGCTCCGGAGCCTGGACTTCTGGAACGACTTTCACCATGGTGTTCGTTCCCTTGTTTCGATGGCCTCGGTGGCATGTGGGGTCAGGGGCTCTCTGAGGACAGGAGTCTACCTGTCTACGCCTGCAGAGGAGCATTCTGGGGCATGCTGTGACTGCTCTTCTCTGCTCAGCGTCATGGTGACACTCAGTGGCCCGGGTTCCCCTGGGGACATGCTGGACAGGTGACCTTTAGATTTTTTTCTGATTCTGACTCTTTTTTGACACTGAAATCTTCCCCAATCACCTGGTCCACCTCTGTGCCTTCCTCACCCTCCCGGACCCCGGTCACCCTGTGTTGAGCATTGAAGGGGCTCCGCTGAGAACATCGGCCACTTGCTGGGCTAGGACGTCCTGTAGCACTTGGACCAGAGGGACTGATGGCCACAGTGAGGACCGAGAGGACCAGGAAGAGGCTCAGTGGCTCAGAACCCTCTCTCTGTGTCACTCACACCCGATTCTCAGCTGTCCACCCCTCCATCGGATGCGGGGTCCCACCTGCTCCCACGGGCACAGGGCCTCCCACACAGGAAGCGATCAAATGTTTATTCGTGGAGCGAATGAGTGACCGAGTGAGGCTGCTGGTTGGCTCAAGGGATGTGCAGTGTGTCATGCTGTCCTTGCGTGTGCTGGTGAACAACACGGGAAAGACAGGAACGACCATACGGTGGTTTAAGGACCTCAGCCTCCAGCGCGTCTGGGCCCAGGGCTAAGCCGTTTCCCAGTGTACACGGCAGCACAACTGCAGCTCTGCCAAGGTCAGAGGCATCAGCCAAACCCCTGAAACGCCTCTCCACCCTCGGACTTGATTCCCTACCAAGCCTCCTTGCCTCTTCTATTCACGTGGCCCAGGTGGGCAGGGGCTGGCAGCCCCGGCGCCCTCCACTCAGGATGCTACCACAGGAAGGCCATGGACACCGGCCATGTCATCACGCTCTGCAAAGCACTCCCTGTCCTGGCACACGGCGTGGACACTGTCCTCCAGGGGGCCTCCTCCTCGGACCCTCAGCTCACAGGCGATGCTGTGGCGGAAGCTCTCCCTGGCCCCCGCCCCGCCCCTGACGGCCCAGCCCCAGCCCCACCTAGATGGTCTGGGTGCTGGGAGGGAACTTCAGTCCTTACTGACAAGGGCACCAGGCGTGGCCCCTCCCGGAGCCCCACCACAGACTCCGCCCCTCGGAGGCGGGCCCTGCCGCACGATGGGGTGACGGGGCAGCAGCAGCCATGGTCGGAATCTGTGCAGCCCAAAGAGTGGAAGTACACACAGGCTTGCAGCGCTCGGAAACGTCTTTATTGCAACCACACGGCACCATGTTCGGTCCTTTCTGCGTTCAAGTGCGTCTTGTAACAGTGGCGTGAATTCATAGGCTCTCAAAAGTGTTACCAGCATTCAAAACGCCCATCCCCTTGTGGTTTTACTATTTTACAATTATTTTTAAATTTAACTTTACAATGATTTTTTAAAGAATGCTTCTTTATGTAGACAATGCATATTTTGTTCAGGAAGATCAAAACAAGAATTTTTCAACATAATGGACAAACAACAAATGTAAATATTATTTACACCAAAACCCCAGCGGTGCCTGGGCGATTTAAGGTCCCTGTTGTAGTTCAGTCAGCGGTTTGCACTGCAAAACAAAAAGCCCCCTTTTTCACTGCGCTTTTGAATAATGACGAGACAGAGAAGTGATTTTAAGGTTAAAAAAATAAATTTTAGACGTGATTCTCCCCACCCTGTCACACTCTAGGAGATGCAATTTCAACATTCGTCTCTTCCAGAAAAGAATGTGTAAAGCGTCTTTGTATGAAATGACTTTGGTACATGATTGGCGAAGTCTGCAGACTAGACTCGGGGTCGCAGACGCAGGCCCAGGGCGCTGGCTGAGACACGGTCTGTCCAGGAGGGAGGGCCCCAGGGCTGCCCGACGTGCGCCGGCCCTAACACGGCGGCTCCTCAGCGGCCCACCTGCTGTTTGGCCATTTGCCTCCTTTTTCAGTGAAATACCACACAGGTTATGATGCACATATCAAAAGCAAACAAGAAAGTACCTGTACTTGAGTGGGACAGATGAATTTAAATATCGATTCTACTCCTGAGGTGGGGATCTCAGAATGCTACTTGGTCATTTCAGTCAGAGTCCGACATACTTGGTCAGGAATGTCCACCTCCACTTCGGCCCAAGGCAGGCGGGGACGACGCTGACTTTGAGTGGAAGCCAGAAACAGTGTGCGTTACTGTCTGATACACTGGGACGCTCCCACGTAGAACTCACACTGGTTACAAATGTGCCTCTCTTTCTGGTCTGCGTGCTATCCTGAATAAAACAGAAATCTGCGAGTAACAGTCTATAACTTAAGCACTAGCTAAGGTGGCGGTCCATTGTCCTCGTGCGTCTAGACCGCGTCAAGGGCCGCTGGGGGCTGCCGGGCGGCCCTGCCCTCACTCCGCCCGACAAGCCAGCCCCGCCTACGACAAGGTGCAGTCTTCTTTGTTCTTGTCCTTCTCGCTCTGGCCCGCTGCCTCTTCTCTGCTGCCTGAACAGGAGTCCCCCGACTCCTCTGCGGGTGCCAAGCTGTTGCTTTCTGGACTCAGGCTCTCGGAAACCTCCCTGACTCCCTGACGGGCACCGTCGATGTCCTCGGAGGGACGCTGGCCCTGGAGCGGGGCACTTCGGGGCACGTCCTCGCCCCCCGGGGGCCCCCGTGGAGCGGCGCGGTCTCTGTCAGCGAGGTCTGTTCCACCTGCTTCCTCCAGCCCTCCTGCGCCCGCTAGGGAGCCCGAGACCTGACCGGCGCCGCTTTCCAGCAGCGCCGGGATCGCTGCCCCCACCCCCCTGCCCGAGCCGCCATCTCCCGGGTGAAGTTTTCCATCCACCTCCGCGTTAGGGATTTCCGGGATGTCCGGGTTCTCACTGCTTCCTGCCGCCGAGTCGTGTCTGGGACTTCCGGGGGTCTCATTCGGTGGCTCTGCACCCGCTTCCTCACCAGGGGGCCTCGCCTGTGCGTCCTCCTTCCCCTCGCTCAGGCCTGCGCTCGGAGCCGGCAGCTCCTTCGTGGCGTCCTTACAGGTCTCCGCAGGGGCCGGCGACTTCTTCTTCTTGTTTTTCTTCTTCTTGTTTTTTGTCCTCTTCTGAGGCGAGTCCGGTCCTTCTCCCTGTGGGTCGTTGCTGTCCTCGCCGGGTTCTTTTGCACCTCGGGGTTTGCTCTCGGCATCGGCTGTGCGTGGGCCCGTTGCTTCCTGCGCACTGTGCGTGGCCGCTGCAGAAGAGGGGCTGGTCTGGACCCCTGTCCGGGCGGGTTTCTCATTCTCGAATCCCGTGCCCTCTGCCTCTTCTTCATCTCTGTCCCCCCTTCGTCCTGTGCTCAGCACTGGAGCCTCCGTGGGCTCTGCCGCTTCCTGGTTGGTGAGCTCTGCCTCTAAATCACACCCTGTATGGGCGTCCACCTCTCTGGGGACATCTGCCACACATTTGTCATCCTGACTCACGGTGTCAACGCTACCCCTGGGAGGCCTGGAGGCCACTGTGCCCTCTGGCTCTGCTGACCCGGCCAGCCCCGCCTGCACCAAGCCCTGGGAGCCGCTCCCCTTGTCAACCTCGGAGATTTGCGAGGGAGCAGGTTCCTGGTGTGGCTCTGGGCTAACCTCTCCCAGACTAGTTCCGCAATCTTGCTTTTCTTGTTCCTGCATTTCTGCGGATTCTCCACCTTGGTTTAGGGGATCCGAGGCATCACAGCTGCCTCGCTCCGGCTCGGGGCCCGGCATGTCACCATCTCGTTCCCTCCAACACTCCGAAGCCCTGGCCCCAGCATCTGGGGTGCTCGTGACCTCGCTGGGCCCAGCCTGCTCTGTGTGTTTGAGGGTGGACATGTTTGCTAGAACTTGGCTTTGGACCTGGTCCTCATTTGTAGCGTTTGCTACCGTTGCTAGGGAGAAGGCACTGGTGTCAGAGGGTCTCTGGTCCTCGCCACTGTCACCAGGAGGTAAGACCTCTGTGTCCACACCGTCCTCTACGGGGTCCTCCTGGTGCTGCTCTCGCTCAGTATTCTGCAAGATCTCTCTTTCCCCCACATTGTCCACAATTCCATTTTTCACCTCCACTTCAGGGGCTTCTCCTAAAAGACCATTGAGAAAATGGGAGGGACCCCATGATGTGGTGACCACTTAACACACACATTGCAACGTAAACGCACATTCTCATTCCCACCCGCCCCATTCCCAGAGAGAGAGAGAGAGAGACAGAGAGCGAGTCGGCAGAGAGTCCCCGGGACAAAGCCTCTGCCAGCCCCGTGCCACTGAGCAGCCACTGTGTCAGCAAAGAGCCACCGGCCAAGGCCTCCACCACCATCTCAAGGCAAGCGGCTGCTGGCGCCACCTCGTGGGAACTAAGTTGTTCCCAGCAGAATGAGTGCTGGGCCAGGCAGCCGGACCTCCCAGAATGAGGGGTTTGAGAAGGACGCGGGTTCGCGTTCCCCGTTCTCACTCCCAAACGCACGTCAGGGCAGCTCACACGCTTTTGGCTGTCAACCTGCGCGTCACACAGCCCCGAGGGCGGCTTTCAGATCGCAGTGAGAAACTCAGCCTCCCGGTCGTCTTGAGGAAGACACCTTCTGCAATAACTTGTATCGGATCAAAGGGATCCACCCCCAACCTGGTCACTGTCCCCCGAGGAGGCCGCCTGAGCCCTAAATGCCTTCACTCTGCCCCCTTCGGCACAGAACAGGGTGTCCCCCAGGAGGCGAACGCTGAAATCTGGGTGGCCATTTACGTAAATACTGACTGACTTATCAAGTGACAAATCACGAATGACCAGACCTGTCACTGCTTTGGAATGAAGTTGTAGTTTGAATTCTTCCACCCAACAAAGCCACAGCATGGGAGGCACCCTCACCGCCGGGCAAAGACTGGGGACACCGGGACCTGGGGGTCGACCCGGGGACCTCCTGGGGGGTGCACTTACCGCAGGGAAAGCAAGGGAAGTTAGTTACTTTTGCTTCGCCCTTTAAAAATGTCTATGAATGCACGTTATATAATGCACATATTATATTAATACATTATATACATAAATTTAAAAAGTAAATATATAGCCCTGGCTGGTGTGTCTCAGTGGACTGAGTGCTGGCCTGGGAACCAAAGGGTCGCCGGTTCAATTCCCAGTCAGGGCACATGCCTGGGTTGTGAGCCAGGTTCCCAGTAGGGGGTGTGTGAGAGGCAGCCACACATTGATGTTTCTCTCCCTCCCTTCTCCTCTGTCTAAAAATTAATAAATAAAATCTTTAAAAAACATTTAAAAAATGTAAATATTGGGAAGACCCCCATAGGGAGGCCACCTACAAAACTGGCATGTCTGGTTCTTCCAGTGTCTGTTTGATGACAACTGCCGAAGACTCACGAAGAGTGTGTCTGCACCAGAGCAGCCGAGCAAACGCCGGCCGCCCGGCCATGGACCGCAGTGAGGGCAGCAGTGTTCACGCCAGGGACAGAGCTGCGCTCCTCTGCAGGGAGGGAGCCTGGGAAGCAAGCCCTGGGGTCTCTGCCCTTCCGTAAAGAATGAGAGGTGAGATGGGCACCCCCACAGGGACAGGACACCACAGCCTGGCCTGGCTCCAGCCTCCCCGTAACGCTGGGACACACTGGCAGCCGGTGGCCGGGGAGGCCTTGGGCACGGTGGCAGCTTCAGGCTGCACAGCAAGCAGATTCCGGAGGCTCCTCCCCAGGCCAAGCACGGTGACAAACAGCGGTCAGTGGGTCTTTCTGACATTCCCGCCGTCTCCTGGAACCCCCAGTGTGTGCTCTTTCAGAAGCAAAGACGTGCTCACAGAGAAACGTCAGGTGAGGCGCGTACCGACACCCGGGGCTATCCCTCGCTCACCGCCCAGGGCTGCCTGTCCCTCTCAGGCGCTATGTGGAGGAGGGCGACCGCGGCAGCCTGTGTCCCGGCCTCCGTCTACTTCCCACAAGCACCTCGTGCCCGCAGAGCGCTGACAGCAGGCGCCACGTCAGCCTGAAAACGTGGCTGGCTAACTGACTCCCAGCCTCCGCGGTTCTGACCTTTGACTGTTCTGTGACGGTGTTAAAAAGCCACACTTGGCACATATCTGGGGAAAACCCAACAGCGCTGCCAAACTGTCACCTAACCTTGGGGCAATTTTCTGGCGTCCACAGCCTCACTCAGCACCTGCAGCACCGGTGGGGGGCCCTGACGGGGAGGCCGACCAGAGGACACGTGTGTGCGGGCACACCGTGGGGCGGGGCGAGTCCGTGACGAGACAGAGCGCGGGCATGCCGTGCGGCTGTTAATGGCCAGTGAGGATGAGTTCGACTCTGACAGTGCGTGGGAGGTGACGCGATGCTGACTGGACGGTGACAGGATGCAGGGGAGAACCAGGACTTACCCAGGGGCCCGTCCCCGGTCGCCTGGAGGGCGTTCAGCTCCTCCTTTGTCATCTTCGTGGGACCCCGGTAGCCGATGCTTGTCAGAGTGTCTGAAGCCTCTCCATTGGTAGCTGCCTCCGAATTTAGGATGATCCCATGTTTCTGGGGACAAAAACAAGCTCGTTGTAATACTCCCTGGGTGACATTAGGTTAAACCCTCTTTTATTAGCAATAATTTCAAGGGAAGCTATTTTTCCTGGAGCAGAGGAAAACCCTGCAGTGTCAAGAAGAGTGAGTACCGCCCTTGTGTGGGTTCTATCCATACCCATACATCCCGGGCACATCCTGCAAGGAATCGTCCCTCCTCGGGTCCCCACCCCATCCTCCTGTGCTGGCGACCAGGCACTTTTGGTGGGGACCCTCGGGACTGGGGCTGAGGCTGCAGGTGCCATGACAGGAGGCCTGGAGCACGTCCTGGGGAGGTGACCCTGGCTTTGCAAGCCCGGGCCGCGCTCTTTGAAAAGAGATACAGAGGAAAAGAAAGGACCACGTGCGTGTGCTGAGCGGAGGGGTGGAGAAGGGGTCGGATGGCGGGGATATTCTCCCTCACAGCTGCCTGACTCCAGCCCCCTCCTTGACCGTGGTCGGCTCCCTCGCGGCCCTCCGCTGCCCTGACTCCCTCTCTTATGCTGGGAGGGATCCCCAACCCTGCACTCGCAGCCCTGGGGGCGAGTCTGTGGACCTGAGCCCTCAGCCTTTTCCCTCTGGTTCCACTGCTCTGGCCTTGACCCCTGGCAATAAGCAGCCGCATGGACATGTCTGTTGACGTATCTGCCCATGGCCGTGCCCTGCCTCCTCCAGGGTGAAGAGCCCACCCAGAGCTCTGGCCCCCTTGGCTGGGCGCTGGGTTTCTTTACTCAGTGCCCAGAGAGCGGCCAAAGACCCCCGGACCAGGCCCAGACAGAACGTGACTTTCTGACAGTCCTGTGGGTCTCCCGGTGTAGCTGGCAGGAGCCGGCCCCACCGCCCGGTTCAGGGGGAGAAGCCCTTACGGTCGAGCCCATCGTAGACCGGACACGCTCTCTTACTCCGAGTCACGTCCGGGGGGTTTACTGATGAGGACGGAAAATACTGGGACAACATATCAAAAAGTTCTTGGAAATCAGAGTAGCTTTTTAAGCTCTGATAGGCCTGTGAACGTCTGAAGGTCATGGGCAGACCCCTTGGAACCCAGGCCTACTTTCCTTGTCTCCTCAGTGACACTTCACCCTCGATTTGCCTTCATCAGCAGAACCACGGTCAGCAACGTGAGAGGAAGCCTCGCCAGCCGGCACGCAGACACGCGCGCCCCCGAGCATCCCGCAGCCCGCGGCCGGTGCCGGGACTTTCCCCCTCGGCTGTCCGCGGGCCCTACCTTTAATTCCGCTTTCAGCACGCCTACTTCTTCTCTGAGATCATCTCGCTCACTCCTGATGGAGTCAAAGAACTCTTTCTGCCTCTCTAAGGCCTGAGCGTGCGGCAGAGCAAAGAGAGAGAAGGGGCGCAGAGGTCAGCAGGTGACTCCGGAAGTGGACTAAGGAGGCGGCTTCGACTCGGGGAAGCGCCGACAGTCGGGGTGCTCGCTAGCATGTGCTTGGAGATGCAAACGAGATGCCAGTGACACAGTCTCCTTTCGCCGAGACACGCGGCGGCCCGTGCTGCCCGGAAGACACGACCCCCCGAGGGCACCGGGAGGTTTCATCCGCATCACGCTCTGGCTTAGTCCGGGTTTCACAGCCGTGTTAGCAAATCAACAGGGGCCATGCGACCCCCGCCCCCTTGAATGCGGGGTAAATGCGGAGCAGGAAGAAATGCCGAGGAACCCCAGCGATGACTATTTTAGCAATCTAGGCTGCTTTCCTACGTGGCTTCCTGGAGACAGCTGGCACAGGTGAATGGGAAGGGGCCCTAAAGCAAACACGCATGCACATGCACAGGCCCCGCGTGAGTGGGGGAGCACACGGGAGAGAGGACAGAGGCAGCGTCACGGCTATGTGGTGTGCTGGGTCACCACGTTTCGGAAGCCAGTGTCAGGAAGCAAAGCTGTGACTGTGAGGGTCCCTACAGGCAGGTGGGCAGGAGGAAGGGGGTCTGAGGACCCTCTGAGGACATTTCAAACTGGGGTGATGTGGGGTACAGCCCTCGCCTCCTTACAGCTTCCTGGAACCCCTTGAGGAAAGGCCCAGACAGGAAGGCCGGGGAAACCCACACACCAGAGCTGCCTGAGGGTCTCCCTCGTTGGGGGTGGGGGGCCTCCATGAGCCCCAGGCAGCTCGCAGGGCATGGGAGAGCCCGGCCCGTGCTGACCTACTGAGTCTCCAGGATGAACTCCAGCTTCCCGTCCAGAGTCACCATCACTTTGGGAAGGCTGGCGTGCATCCGCCGCACGACTGAGTTTGCATCAGGTGGGGGCTCATGCACACTCATCCAAGCAAACCAGACTCTGCAAGCGACACGCCACCCACGCCGGTGGCCCATCTGAACAGACTCTCAAAGACTTGCGCGTCCTACCCCTATCTTTTTGTCCTTCCACTCTATTGTTTCCTGAAGGTCAGAAATCTCCCTGACATAGCTCGCCTGTTTCTGCTGCAGCTGCCGGATTTCCTGAAGAACAGGGACAGATGGAAAGAGAGCAGATAAAGGGTTAGGCAGAAGCAGCCCCGGTGCTGACCATGCATGCCGGCTGAGAGTGGTCCTCCAGCCGGCGGGCCCGGGGAGGCAGGAGTACAATGTCTCACGCTCCAGAGCTTATCCTTGAAGGCAGCCCTTTCTCCGGGTCCTGCTCCCCACCCCAGAAGGGCAGGAGGAACTCCACTGGGTGAAATTCTTACTGAGAGGCACTCGAGTTCGGATCAAGTTAAAAAGGTTAAAAACCCTGGGGCCCTGGCCAGGTGGCTCAGGTGGCTGGAGCACTGTCCCGTCCACCCAAAGGTTGCGGGTTCGGTCCCTGGTCCCCAGTCCCTGGTTGGGGTATGTATGGAAGGCATCTGATTGATGTTTCTCTCTCCCTCCCTCTCTCTCCCCCTAAAATCAATAAGCATATCCTTGGGTGAGGATTAAAAAAAATGAAGGTAACAATCAACCCTGTACGTTTCCTGCTGCCGCTGAAACAAATCAGCACAAGTTCGGTGGCTCCGAACACCGCCAACATATTCTCCTGGCGCTGGAGCTCAGGAGTCCCTGTGGGCCTTACGAGCAGAGGTCAAGGTGTGGGCAGGCCCAGGGGCTTTTCGGGGGTCCCGCAGAGAATGTTCTGGTAGCTTCTAGAGGCGCCCGATTCCCTGGCTCACGGCCCCTCCTCCTGTCACTCTGACATCTGCTTCTGTTGTCACGTCCCCCTCCTGCCTGTGACTCTCCGCCTCCCTTCTGTTAGGACCCGGTGACACCGGGGGCCCACCCAGAAAACCTGGGACAATCTCCCGTCACAGGTCCCTTTTGCTGTGGAAGGTCACAAGGAGAATTAGCCTAGGCCCCCAATTTTCGAGAAAACCCATGACTTTAGTAACAAACCAGCCAAGTACTCCTACGTCTCACACATGCACGCGCACGCGCACACACACACACGCATGCACCACAGACGCGGGGCCAGCTACCCACCTGGAGCATCTCCTCTCTCTGCTGCAGGGCGGCCTTCATCTCGGCGAGCTGAAAGCGCAGCAGCCCGTGGGCGTGCTTCTCCCGCTCGAACTCCTGCGAGGAGGGGCAGAGCAGAGTGCTCAGGCATGCCGTTCAAGTCCACGCTCACATTCCCGCGACTCCCCTCTGCCTCGGAACGAACTAGCTGCAACCACGCCAGCACAGTGTCCCAGGCCCTCATGACACCGTGAGCCTGTTTCTCTGGACTCTCTAGAAGACGCCCTGCGGTTTACTATGAAGTCAGAGGAGCTGGGGAGCCTGTGGCAGCTCCCGGATCCTCTTGGGTGGGTGACGCCCCAGGAAGGGCCCCCATCAGGTGTCTGCCGGCATCCATGGAGCCGGCTGTGCTCACAGCCCAAGCTTTGCAAAGGACTTGGGTTAAAATCATCCCCGATTTTGAAACACGATGAGGACCACTCTTTGGGATAGAGGGCGAAACGTGTCTACTTTGGCAAGCCTGTCTCATCACCAGCGGCTGGGCCCACGAGGCGCTCCAGGGACAAAATGGAAAAGGTGGGGCAGCGGCGGACGCTCTCCTCTGCGGGACTCGCCCCAGAGACCTGGCGGTGGGGCTCTCTGGTCCCCGCTCAGCCCCGCCCAGCAGCGCCGCCCCTCATGACAGTCTGGTGCCCGACTAACTGCCAGCAGCTCAGGGGCCGCCTTCCCTGGGCCTGAGAGCCGGGTTATTTCAGAAGGGATCGGACCTCGGCTTCTGCTCATCCACTTCTGAAGTCCCAGGTGACTGGTCCCCCCTAGCTGTGACAAGGGTGTGCCTCTCGGGCTTTGCTTGGCCCGTGGTCTCCACCTTGGGACGACATTCCAGGATGGCCCAACTTCTGTGGAATTAGATTGGAGGGCCCCTGGCCCTCCTGACGCCCAAATGAGGCCACTTGAGGTGTATTAAGGACCCCTTACAGCCCCTGCCCCAAAGCGGGGTCAGAACAGCGCTCTGCTCCGTCATTCATCCCAACAGGACCTCGGGCCTCGCTTCTCCTTCCTTCCTCCGGAGTTCCGCTATGGGGGGCCTTCTCACTAGCCTCTGACCTGACTCCACAGCAGTCGGGGGCGGAACCTTGGTTCAGCGTGGAGCCAGATTCTTTGTTTTTTGTTTTTTTCAAGATAATGACATGCATTAATTAAATGTTCTGTTTATCTCAGCAAACTTGGAAAAGTGGACAATGTTCTAGGGTTTGATTAACCAACTAATTCCCCAAAACATGAATGTCAAGGACCCCTAGTTCCGTGGGTCGTGACGGCAGCGGGTCACCAGCCGGTCTGCTGCCATTAACCCGAGCGTGCGCCTGTGCTGGGTGCCTACGCCGTAAATCACTGCACTAACCCCAGGGCCTCGCAACGGCAGCCCAAGCGAGACGCCAGCCTTCTCTGGGCTTAAGGGATATATTTAGTTCTTCAGTGCGGTGAGTGTGCATTTCCCAATCAGCAGAAAATAAATCAACATAATTTTCTTAAAACCTCTGACACTTGCAGCTGGCTGTTTGTCGATGGTGGCAGGGGATAAGAAAATAAAAACCAGGAAATGCGTCTGCACAGAAAGCATCGGCCGTGCCTCATCTGAGCACGCGGCTTCTTTCGTGGGCAGGTTTCTCCACGGTTCTGACTTTACCTTATGTGCAACACACACACGTTCTCCTAGTGACATCCCTCTAGTTCCCTGTGAGATTTTGCACATCAGTGTCGGAAGGCCCTCGGCAAAGACCACAGTGCGCTTCTCGGGGGTCTGCTTCCCACACGAGGGGAGCACTGGTGCTAAACGCACACACACGTCGCCGCTACTAGAGCAAGAAAAATGACTTCTACAAAAGCTCGTCACTTCATGGAACCCGGGACCCCCCCATCTCTACGTTCACGTATTCTTCTGCCGCCCTTCACCGCGGCAGAGCTTACTTTGTTCTTCTCCTCGAACTGCCGCCGAGACTCCGCCAGCTGCTCTTCCAGCTCCAGCAGCGCGTCCTTCAGCGCGTCCACCTGGTACATGTAGTTCGTCTTCTCGTTGTCCAGCTGGGCGTTGGAGACCATGGCCTTCTTATACTTCTCCTCGGCTTCTGCCAGCGAGTCCTGCGGGAGCCAGGCCGTGGTGTTGAAGTTGTAGTAAGAAAACACAAAGATTAGCCCAGCATTTTTTAAAAAATTAATTTGAGAGAGGGAGAGAAAGCCAATGAGAGAGAGAGGGAGAGAGAAACATTGATTCGTTGTTCCACTCGTTGATGCATTCATGGGCTGACTCTTGTGTGCGTCCCGACTGGGGACTGAACCACAACCTTGGAGTATCAGGGTGATACTCTCACCGGCTGAGCTGCCCTGCCAAGGCTAGTTCAACATTCTTTTTTGGTAAAAGTTTTATTTATTTATTTAGTTAGTTTTAGAGAGAGGGGAAGGGAGGGAGAAAGAGGGAGAGAAACATGGATGTGTGAGAGCTACATCAATCTGTTGCCTCTCACACGCCCCCTACTGGGGACCTGGCTCACAGCCCAGGCCTGTGTCCGGACTGGGAATCGAACCGGCGACCTTTTGGTTCACAGGCTGGTGCTCCATACACTGAGCCACACCAGCCAGGGCTTGTTCAGTATTCTTAGAAACAAAAAAACTCAACCTGAATTTAGCCCTTATTTCTTCGAGTAAAAGAATCAAAATAGAAAACACAGCAATTGCAAAAGCTAAGAAACTTTTCATCCTTTTGAAATTTTCGTTCTTTTCAATTTGACCGAATTCTCCTCACGCAGAAAGTCGGTTACTCGCTGTGCCAAGGGACAAAGATAATCAACAGCCACCAGGACAAGGGACATGCCTGGTAGGAAGGGTTCTGGTCACGAGCAGTCCAGCCCTGACCCCATGACTCGGGGGCCGGATGTAGTGGGTTAGGCTGCCCAACAGGTTTCTGAAGTAATCCTTCCCGACATGTGACCAGAACGGGGCATGGAGCCAGCGGGACGGCGGAGAGAACCGGGCCCCTGCCACGAGCTGCCAGGCCTGGGCTCACGAGCCAGGAAAGGAGTGGGCGGAGCGTCACAGTCTCAGCCCCCAGGAGAACTACACAAGGTGCGCAGGCCTCGGTGGGCGGGCTCTGGAAAGACAATGGCCATCCCTTCGAAGGGACAGCCCAGGGACCGGGGTCTGCAAAATCCACGTGGCCCCATCTAGCCCACGCCCCTGCGGGTCAGGCCACAGGGAGAGCACAATGGCGTTCAGGTTCCCAAACAGAGATCGGGGAAGCAACTCTAGAAGAGAGAGCAGAGCTCCCGGGTGCAGACCACCCACGGCTAAAGAAGGGCAGGCACCCCAGGCAGGCTTCCCGGGGCCCGGCGCTGGTCCTGCCTACGCTTGTGAGCCAGGCACCAACCCTGGGGGGAGGCGGGGGCGTGACTGCTGCCTGCCCTGCTCGCTCCTGTCTCCCGTGGGTTAAAAGCCAGCATGCTCATTTCTCCCCTTTTCAAAAAGAGGTGACAACAATGACAGTGACGAGCCATGTGATCTGTCCCCTGCTCCGATGCCCCTGTCACAGGAACTCAGACTATCTGGGGGGCACTTTCTGGGGAGCTAGGGGCAGTGACAAGCTACAGCCGTGGTCTGCCACCGCTGCCCCGTGAAGACAGAGCGCTGCCCGACCGTCCGCCTTGCCGCCGAGGAATGGCGACCGAATGTCCCCGCTGGCACCACGCGGTTCCCGCCTCCTAAGAGCGGTGTGAATCCACTCAAACACACCCAACGCAGCGCACACTCAGACGCGGCTGCGGTTAGTGCCGTGCCAACACCTGCACCCAACTCGTGCCCCGAAGCACGGCCGCGCAGGCTGTGTCGCCGCAGACATCGGGTGTTTGGGGACACACACGACGCGAGGTGCCGTGTGTGAGGCGGCTGCGGGAGGCCAAGAAAGCCGCGCAGCCTTCCCAGGTGTCTGGCAGCGCCCGGCTCTGGCCGGGGGAGGGAGGCTGTGTGAGGACGCGGCGTGCATCGGGGGTCAGTTAGTGGCTCTTTCTTGGTTTGAAGGCTGCGTAGGGGTGCGCCTCACGTGCACCCCACGCTAACCCTCCCAGCACGCGGGGCCTGGGGCGTCTGCGGGGTTAGCATGCATGCGGAGCGCCCTCCCGCGTGGGGTATTTTCACGTCAGCTGGGTTAGTGCTGTGAGCCCACACTCTGCACACCGGCACCTTCATCTCCTTCAGCCCCTGCATGTATTTGCCTTCCACGTCCTGAATCTGGTCCTTGAGCTCATGGAGTTCCTGGGAAACGGCAAGACAGGTGAGTGACGGACAGGCCCGCGGGGACAGGGGCGGGGCTCCGGGCTGTCCTGCTCCCGGCCTGCCTTTGAAAGTATGAGCAGTGGCTTCCCTCTGCTTTCATGAAGTGTCGGGAAACAAGAGAAATTTCCATATTACCAAGATTAAAAGTTGGGTGTATCTCATGATATTTTCACACGATTTCTGTAAAATCGATGTTTCTCTCTTATGATATTTTGGCAGTTTTATAAAACGAGCAAAAGAGCTTCTGGAAACGGAACAAGAAACGTCACTCCCAGCTGGAGGCTCCCTTGCTCCTGGAGTCCCTACGCCGTGCTGGCGCAGCGCGACGGGAGAGAGAGACAGCGCAGGGCTGGGCCCGGCCTCACGGGGCCCCGGCCTCGCTCTGCCCGTCCGCTCTGCCCGTCCCCGCCGCCGCATCCCTTGCGCCCAGCGTCCGCGGGAGCCAGGCGCTCTGCAAAGGTCACTGGACAAAGGAATGGCCTCACTGGAGCGCAGGAGCGAACAGAGCTGCGGGGACGGCACGTGGGACCGGCCGCGCAGGGACAACAGTGAAAACGTGCTCTCACAGAGCACAGGTGTCGGAGGCACCTCCGTGGGAACCTGGCGAAACTTCTTCTCTGGCCTCCCCAGGAAACGAGCCCCACGGTGGAGGCCCATTCTCCTCCACCGGTTTGAATATTAGAAAGCGCTTCTGTAAACGAAGCCAAGTCTGACCCCTGTGGCGCCTCCCGGGGACACACGCTCTCGAGCCTGGACCCGCCCTTCGCGTGGCCTCCTCTTCGGACGCAGCCACTTTAGCAAACGGCGCTGCACCCCGCGCTCGGGCGGGAGTGTCGAGGACGTGACAGAAGGGTGTCTGCATTCCAGAGGGAGAGGGAAAACCACCCCAGCCCCACGGTGAGGGTCCACGGAAGGTGGACAATGGGGAGAAGGGACAGACAGGGTGCAGAGGGCAGGTGGGCGGAGCGGCCCAGCGCCTTCACGCGGTTTGGCATGTGTGGACACAGGTGGGCCCCAGAGCTCAGGGGGTGCAGGGGACGGGCACAGGTAGGCCCTGCTGGGGCGGGCAGTCAGGGACAGCTTCCTGGGGGAGGCTGTATCTGAGCCGGGCCTTGGTGTCACTAGCACACCTGTTCATGGGACGCAGGGGAGACGGACTGAGAGGAAAGATCTGGCACGTTGGGAATGAAACCTTGTTCCCTTTGAAGACAGACTTTCATAAAGGGTCCCAGGTGGGCTGGGTGTGTTACCTTGATTTCCCTCATGGACGCCTCGGTGTCGACGGAGACGGAGGTGTCCCCACTTCCCCTCCGAGCAGAGGTGCCGCCCAGCGAGGCCAGGGTGGCTGCAGACAGGCTGGGCAGGTTGCGGGACCCCTAGAGCGAGGCAAGGACCAAACGCGGTTTCAGACAAAACCCACACTGTCCACACCTCTGCTATCACGGTACCTTCACCTGACTCCGCTTCCCACCCGGGACGTCTTCCGTGGGCTTGCGGAGAGCAGTACAGAGAGGGTCGCCCTGGGGGGCCGTGCAGGATGGCTGAGGTCTGGATTCACCTCAAGCTCCACGGTTGGGCCAGGGTCAACCCTTTCCCTCTTCCGGGGGCTTAACACACACAGTGGAAGTGACCCCCGGGGACCCTCCCCAGGGCTGTGACGTTGTCCAGTGGGCCGCACACCGGTCCTGCTCACTCACTGGTGAAGATCTTTATCAAAGATCAAGCAACACACTCTCTTGTCAGTTTTACCCCTGAATGCCGGGACCCACAAGGTTCACCGATGACGTGACAGGCAGGCAGGCAGAAATTCCTCACCTTTTCGGTGAAGTCTTTTTCTGGTCTCTCTTCAACCTGCAGAGGAAAGCACACAAATGTCACACATAAGCACTAAATGGATCTCCAGACGCAGGGGAGGGTGACAATAAAATAACACAAGAGTGCCCTGGCTGGTGTAGCTCAGTGGATTGAGCGCGGGCTGGGAACCAGAGGGTCTCGGTTCGATTCCCAGTCAGGGCACATGCCTGGGTTGCGGGCCAGGTCCCCATGAGGGCCATGTGAGAGGCAACCATACATTGCTGTTTCTCTCCCTCTCTGTCTCCCTCCCCTCCCCTCTCTCTAAAAATAAAAAAAAAATAAAATAAAATAACACAAGAGTGTCCTTTGTGATTTAAAAAACCCACTTTGCCCACGACACTTGCCGGCACGCCTCTGCTGGGCGGTGCGGGCCCAGCCGGCCCTCGGCAGCTCAGAGAGCCAGGCCGGAGGCCCCGTGTGGCTGCTCAGCTCCCAGATCCCCGCAGGAACAGGACAATGGCGTTGGAACTGCGCGGTCAGAGAAAGGCCCGCAATGGGGGCTTGTTAATGAACTTGTGTGCAGAGGTTGGCTTTACATTCCTGCCGCTGTGCGTGCAGGCCCGACCCCATGCTGGTCTGCCCTCCGCGTGGCTGTGACCAGAGAGCCAGAGCCCCACGGGGCCTGGGGGCTGCAAGGTGCAACCGCACAAGTTTTAATTTCAACTCTCCTTGAACTTGGCCTTGGGAACAAGAGAAAGCAGTGAGCTGGTTGTAACCTTCTCTGCTTCTCACAAGTGACCGAGTCCTATGAGACTCCAGTTTAAACGTCTTGGGAAGAGCCAGATGTGGGAGGCTGGTTGGGCGTGGGGGTCTCAGCTGAAGGTACAGGAGACTTTGCTGGGATAAAAGTGGGACCCCCACAATCTGGCTTTTCTCTTCTTTGCTACCTGGATGTGCCTCTGAAGCCTGGCATCTCCCTTTGGCAGCTGGGAGCCTCGGGGGGTGGGCGCAGGGGCAGAGCAGCCACAACGCTGCGTGACCCCGGTCCTGGGACCCCTGTGTGGTGAGGGGGTCCAGGGGAGGGGCCGCACTGGCCAGGGTGCTGCTTCTTTCTTTGCCCAACGAAAGAGCACTTTCTTTTTCATTTCTTTTCTTTCTCTTTTCCTTCTTTGTTCCTCAAGGGCTCGTTCCATAGCCCGCTGGGAGGCTCACAGAGACGGGAATGCCCTGTGCTCCGTCCCCTCCATGCTCTCCGGGAGAGCCGTCGCCCATCATGCCTCTCCTCGCGCCTCCCACCTGCCTCCTGTGGCTCCGAGGTTCTTCCGCGGATGCACCGACCGGGGCAGAACGCGCCTGAGTCAGTCAGCTCATGGGTGACCTGGGACGGGCAGCCACCCTTGCACCCTGCCCCACAGCTGGTGCACACCGCAGGCTGAGACACCCTGGCGGAGTGGCTGTGACCGCCTGCACGGTGAGGTGATGCCATCCACAGGGCAGCAGATGGGTACTGGGGCTAAGCCCTGGCCGGCACGGCCAGGAGGTGATGTCCCATAGAGATGACTGCCCTGGGTCCGCACGGGGCTGGAGGCCCTCACCATCCTGTCCCCACCAAGAAGGCTTGCTAATTGCCACCTTCTCTTCTCCAAACTCGCACCTTCAACTTCCTCTCTGAGGGGACAGCAAAAATGACCCAGAGAAGTGTGACAGCTAATCAGCCAACCGAAGGGATCACGGAATCGGGCAACATACTCCGTTTCTCCGAGAGGAGGTGATTCCAAACCAGCTCTCCACTCAGGACGACCAGGTTCGAGTCCAACCTGGGCTCTGGCTGCCAAAGCACCTGGTCTCACCCACCTGCCCACACTGGGGCCTTCAGAGAACTCTCTGCTCTCCTGACACTCCCCTCGGTGTCCTTTGAGCAGGGGAGCAGACGAGAGTGGAGACCTCTTCCCTCAGGCCAGGGGGCTGCACCGGAGGACAGGCTGGCCCCGCTCCCGTGTTAGCTTCCTGGGCGGGGCCTTTGGGCCTGGCGCTCCCTCCGCCTGGAGCGCCCTGCAGCCCACGTGCCCACCGCCCGCTGTCCTCCGATGACCAGAGCAGGCCTGTGTGTACCGAGGGGGCTTCCCAGAACTCCTGGCCTGCAGGCGCCGTTCCCCCCGGGGCTGCGCAGTTTCATCCCGTAACAGGGAGCCGGCGCTCCAGCTGTGTGCCACGCCGCCCGCCCGTGTACATGTGCACACCCAGAATCATCGTTTTTCCAGCTGTGCATGCCACATCGACGCAACCTGATGTTCTGGGCGTCGAGATGGTTCCGTCTCAGCGCCCTGCACTCATGTTCTGAGCTGTGGTGGTTTTAGCCCTTCGGGTGTGGGCCTCCTCTCGACCCGGGAACAAAAATATCCCCAAGAACTTCAAATAACTAAGGAAAAGCTAACAGTCCGGTGCCTGGTCTGCTGGAAATCAACTCATTAAACCACCCGGGCCTCAGGCCTCCGTTCCCCCGAATACGCTGGTCTGCAGAACCAATGTTAACGAGACGACAACAAAGAGGGTCACTTCACTCTCAGCGCAGTGAGAAGGTCCCGTTGGACAGGCCACGGGTCGAGCTCCCGCGAGGGCCCTGCTGTGTCTTGCTTCATGGTTCACAGGGCAGCTGTCCTGCCTGGTGGTCAGCAGCAGGGACAGGAAGCTCCAGAAGTCCTGCGTCACCCACAGAGACACCCGTCCCCGTAAAAGAAGGACCTCACGTCTTGGTTGGCATTTCTTGCAAGGACGAGGAGAAAGAACACAGGCCGAGCACGGGTCTCCTGCGGCTTTACCGCATCTGGCTCCACATCCTTCCCCTCATCCCATGAAGACTGCCCTCGCGGTTCTCAAGGAAGGAGGGAGAAAACCCAAATCACGGTTCGCTCTTTAACCTTACAACAAGTTTTAAAAAGCCCTGTCCGGGTGGCTCCGTTGGTTGGCGCGTTGTCCAGTGCACTGAAGGGTGGCGGTTCAATCCCTGGTCATGGTGCGTACGGGAGACGAAAGATCGATGTTTCTCTCCCCTCCCCCTTCTTCTCTTTCTAAAAAATCAATGAACATATCCTCAGGTAAGGATCAGAAAAAAGCTTAAAGCATAGTTTTTAAGGAGCCTTCGCTTCACGTACAGAAGGGACTCAGAACGTGAAGAGTGAGGACATGTTTTTACGTAGAGATCACGCAGGAAAAGCCAAGCTCTCAATGGAAGTGACAGCCAGTCTGTGCTTAACGGTTGTTTCTGATCACTATTCCACAGGCTGGAGCAAGTGTGTTCTGTCCGAACCACAAGGGACAAGTGTGTCCGCCTGCCTTCCCGAGACACAAGTACCAGGAGCCCCTGGGACAATGGCCCAGCGCCCTGAAGCCACTGCAGTGCCCCAGGCTCCCACTAGATGGCAGTGCGTTCAGCCGTCGGCACCTGCACCCACTTGAATGAAGCACCCCGCTGTCCCCCAAACAGAGGGACAGACGAGTAACCCAGACGTTGTGTTAATGCTGACACACGTCACAGCCCTTCAACTCTGAAAATAACACACAAAGAAACCAAACGGAACAGTGCTGTGGTGGCTGCGGCATGTCGAGGCACAGGGACTGCGGGGTGGGGGGGGCGCACCGCCGGGGGGGCCCCCCGCGTGTGAAAGGGTGACAGCGCCCTGCCTCCCGCAGCCTGTCGCATCCGTCGCTCTCGTTTCTGAGCGATGACCCCGCACATCCGGGTCAGCGCGACGGCCTCGCGGTAAGTGGGGTGGGGAACGCGGGCAGCAGGTCTCGGTCCCTGCTAAGCGCACGCGGGGACAGCTTCCACTGCTTCTGGGGGGAGTCACGTCTACAGAAATGTCTGTGGAGTTTTCGGTCATGGCAGCTCCTCCGTTCGAAAACAGACACTTAAAGGAGCACGTGGGACGGGTTCTTCTAAGGTCCTGTCCGTGGGGCGACTTGGGGCTCGCCAGACCTGGTCTGGTGAGGGCAACGCCCCGGGGTCTCCGCCACCACCGGCCGCCCGCCTCCGATGGCAGCACACAGTTCGTGGGCCGTGAGACCCAGCACGGGGGCCGGGTAAACAAGGGCTTTGCCTCAAGGTGCCCCCAGCCCCCAGCCGGCAACCCCAGACCGCAGAGGGAAACAGAAACACAGAACGGACCACAGAACGAGGTCACTGCAATGTCCCTCCCAACAAACAGACGGACCACAGTGCACACTGTTCAGAACACACCGATCTTCCTTCAAATGTACACAGCAGCGGCGTCCACCATTAGGGCAGATGTTTTTGGTTTTAAACCCAATAATTTTTACATTACCGAGTGGCTTGCCCTTGAACTCTTGTGTCCGTAATTCAGTCCCTGGGTGCAGAGTCCTGACGAATCACCGGGCCAGGGGTCACGTCCCACGAGCCACGGTACACCGCCACGCCTCCAGCCCAGCCAATGCCCAATTCTGGTGCTGTTTTGTTTCTTCAGGGTTCATGACCGGTTCTTTCCAGGTGAAGCTCAGGAACTTCATGTGCCTGGCCAGGTGGCCCAACCAGGAAGGAGAGCCGTGACACTGGGCCCCGGTGACTCCCTGCTCCCTTCCTGCTCCGGGTCCCTCTGTGAGGCCAGGCTGGGAGGCTCACCCAGGGCACCGCCCGCACCCACTCCCGTGCCCTCCTGGGCAGGGCTGTCCTGGCTCCCTTCCAATCAACAGGGTGAACACACCCGCTGACATTCCCTGCGGGTCTAGCGAGCCACAGACACCAACACCCACCGCCTTCCCACGGTGCAGCCGCTCAGGACCCAGAAACAGAGAGGGCGGCGAGTTCTGGAACTCGCGGAAGAGAGGGCCAGCTCAGCTCTGTCTCCTGGACTTCGCTGCTTCCTGCCCTCGAGATGGTCAAGTGCCACTGTGACCACATCCCCTGGGGAGCCGCCCTGCCCAGTGTGGAGGTGTCTCTGTGGTTTAAGGACCACACACAGAGGCGTCTTCAGCTTTGGAGTACCCCCCCACCCCGGGAGGTGCTCAGGTGGGTCCTGGGGTCAGCCTGTCCCACAGCGTCTGCAGGATGCCGACCTTCGCTCCCTCAAAGTGTCAGTAACACGACCATCGGTCGACCTTTGTTAAATGAGCAACAGACTCCGGGGGGGAAACAGGACTGAACTGATTCTTGTTTGTGAGCAACTGCCAATCAGCTCGGTCAGCGCCTGCCTGCCCCGGGCACCGGGGCCCATGGGAAGGTGGGTGACAAGTCCCCTTGGCTACAAGCTCAGGGTTAAAGGGAGAGACTGGGAGCTGGGAGGGGCCCAGGGCTCCCCACCCACTGCTCCCTTTGTTCCCTGGACCGCACCTGGAGGAAAGCAGCACCCCCACCCTGCCCAGAGCTCCCCAGGGTGGGGGCTCAGCCCTGGCCAGGCCCCCGGGGGCAGAGACCGCCTGCCTCTCATCCTCAGGTCCTGGACACAGGGCACATCTCATGCCCCACTCTTGGTTCATGGTCTCCTACTAAACCCGGGTTATCTGTTGCAAATTTAGAAGCTTCTGACAATGACGTGTGTCCGATGTCCATCTCTTCAGTCCTGTCCTTCTGTGACTTCATCCCGATGTGCGAATAAACCTCAACACCGAATGCTCACAGGTTTTACAATTCCGGGCTGCGCCTGAGCCAGACCAGACACTGCACTCCGGGGTCAGGGCTCGGGCAGCCCAGTTACAGCCCCGTCCGGCCAACTGCGAATGCGCTTTGTCCCAGATGACGCGGGAGGCAGGACCGTGCACGCGGAGGACCAGTTGGCGGGAGCTCCTGTGGAGGGCGTTTGTTCCTGGCAGTTCCAGGGGCTCACCCGGGTGGGCTGACATGTGAAGACTCCGGAAACAGGCCGAGTCGGGAGCCGGTGGGAATTCGAGCTCACGGATACCGCCCCTCGGCCGTGGGCGCAGTGTCTGTGGGGAGCAGCCTCCCAGATTTTAACAAGTGAAGTTACATGGCATCCAACGGCTGGGGTCTCGCTCTTTCTGCCGAGAGGCGAGCACCCAGCATTGCGAATGAACTCACCACCCAGTGGCACGCATTCATGACCAGGCTTCCCCAGTCCCCTCCCAGCTGGTCTCCAGGATGGGGCAGTGGGGGGTGTGGGGTGGGCGGGCAGGTGACCCGTGCACAGTGGTGGTGTCTGCAGCTCACATGGAGGGGCTCTCCCGGTCTGACGCCCACCCTCTTGACCCACCTTCTGTTTTCCTCCCCATACTCCACCCCGAGTAGGTAAGCAGTGGAGAGGAACATTCCTCCACCATCAGGAACACCAGCACAGGCCCAGGCATGACCAGCTCTGGCCTTGGCGCCAGGGATTCAGGGAGGGGGCACCGAGGCTGTGCCCTGATTCAGCAGCACGCACTCAGTCTCCAGGGATCCCTTGGTTTGCTTCCCCAGATGCAGCCCACATCTGCATCTGGTAGGAACCCTCAGGGCTTTGAAACACTGTATCTAAGGACAAACAAGTCACCAGCCCCCAGCGGGTGGGCGCATCTGTGTGGGTGGAGAGACCAGCTCCTGGGCTTCTCCCCAGACACCAGGGGCAGGGCCTGAACTTCAGGCAGCCAGCATCTAGCTGGTGTCGGGTCACCAGGGACCAGGCTCACGCTTCTCCAGGACGAGGAAACAGCCCAGCGTGTCCCAGCTCTGCTTTCCGGGGCCGAGGGCTCATCTCGGACGCACCGCCAGTCGGCACGGCCACCGCCGCTGTGCACACGCACGCAGCCCCACTCCTGCCCACTGAACTCCGGTCACACCCCCCCTTCCAGGTAACCTCGGGGCAAAACCACTCCGCAGACCCCTTCTTGTTCAAAGACTGGGTAGCAGCCTCCTGCGGAGATGAGGAGAAACCGCCCAACAGTCCCAAGACTCCAGGCAACACACGCAACATGCGACTCCAGGGTCAGGACTGGGTCGCAGGGCCCCTCTTCTCCCAAGCAAAACGTGGGGCACCCCCTGCTGAGGGACCCCCAGCCCTGTGGGCTCACACAGCCTGGAGCATCTGAGGGCCCGTGGGGGTGAAGGTGTGGTTCCCAGCACAGACAAGGGCCAATAACAAATAATTTATCAATCAAAATGCTGAAAGTCAGTCCTCCCCATTTTTAAATCATAAAAACGACACACCGATGCACGTGGCTACACTCCCCCCACTGTTCAGAGTCCCCTCCTCCCAGGAAGGCCCCCCTCCCAGCACCGCACAGAGCCCCCTGCGGGACCCTTTGGCAGCTCGGCAGGGCAATCCCGGCATCACGGGACAGGGCCATTCCTAGCAGGGCAGCATGTCTTGTCCCCCCCAACCCCCACCCCGTGTTGGTACTCAGACCTCGCAGACGATGGAGCAGCCCTGCCACCTTCTCCCGCGTCCCAGCTTGTGGAGGCAGACAGGAGACAGACAGGTGAGGGGAGCGGAGGCAGCAGACACAGGCTCACTCACCACAGGGCTGGCCCGCGCTGAGCTGGCTCTGGAGGAGGCGCGGGAGCTGGAGCTGAGGTGGCCGCTGTGCTCCGAGGGCTGCCCGCACAGCCCGCAGGGCCGCAGGGAGACAGAGACAAAGGGACAGGGTTAGCAGAGGTGCCGGAGGAAGGAGGCCCCGCCCAGCACTCCCGGAGCAGAGAGGCCAGCCACACGCGTTGTGGAGGACAGAGGGAGCACGGAGCACCGGCTTCCCTGGGAAAGCAAAGGCCCGCAAAGCACAGAACAGGTCCATCGACACCCTGGAGGAACACGGAGTGCAGGGTTAGTAGGGAGAGAGACACAAAGGGCCGGTGCACCGGGGTGCACGGGAGGCCACCTCACTGCTGCGGGGAGGGCTGCTCTCGGCCGACTCCCAGCCCGGCATGGGGCCTGGAGAGCCGGGCCGGGGTCTGGTGTGGGCAAAGGAGGCGTTTGCTCCTCCACTGCCTCTCCATGTGAAAGCAAAGAAAGAGCTAGGGTCCAGGCAAAAATCAGGCATGGCTCTCTCAGGTGCCTGTGATAGTCCGTTGCAGATGTCAGTCTGTCTGTCCACCCAACTACAATCTCTCTTCCGGGAGAGGAAAACAGCCGCGACTGATTTGTCTGGAAGCCATGGCCTTTCCACTTTGGTTGGTAGTCCCATTTGTCCTCATCCTAGGTACATTTCATGTTTTCTTGTTTTTAAAAAATGCTTACTTTCCTCTTGAGTGAGGCAGGGTGGGGGTGGGGAGGGGAGGCAGGGTCCCAGCAACACCTGGGACCCCAGGTGTCCAGTGGGCACGGCGGCCGGGGGAGCAGCCCTTCCAGACACCGGCACCCACCGGACGCCCGCAGGCATCGCCCCGACTGCAGATTTCAGGGGCCACAGCGCCGCGGTGCTTGCCACCTCCTCGTCCGCCTGCTTTCCCACTGGCATGTACTTCCCTGAGGGTGAGGTCTGCATGTATTCTGCGTCCTCAGTGACCAGATAAGGCCTGGCAAACAGCGTGCACTCAAAAAATACTTGTTGAATGAAAAATGTCAATTTTAGACTACAAATAGCGTTGGTGAGGACGAGCCAGCCCCCCAGGCCCGTCCCACCGATGTCCATCCCTTCTCTGACGCAGGTTTATGGTGCAGGCATGCTTACGCGCATGGCATTGTCTTGGGCGCGCAGACGACCGCGCGTCAGACCCATGGCTGTGGGGGTACGCGAGGAATGTCACAGCACCCCTGGCCTCGTCTAGTAGCTCCACCGTGCAAAAGAAAGGAAAACACCTGACCCACACACTTGAAGGCAAAGAATTTCGCCTTTGGGTTTGCCAACACGAGAGAGGAGCCTTCCTCCTGAGACAAACCCGACCTCCGACCGCACCCTGCCACTCGCGCCTGGGTGCGGGTGCAGCAATGAGACAGGGTGGTGACGAGCTTGTTGCCGACCCACTTCTGCAGCTCCTTCGGCAGAAACCGTCTCTGACCCTCTGACCTGACCGGACCGCACAGAACACATTTCCAGTCCCTGCGTTTCCGGTCTGTGCCGTCACGGCCCACACGCCGCCCTGGGAGCTGCTTGTGGCTGGGAGTCGGCATGGCTCTCGGGACGCTCGGGGAGGTTGGAGAGACCCCGGTTCTGGCCCAGGCTCCGTCTGTTATTGGCTGTGACACCACGGAAACGTGGCTCAGCCTGTCACCTGTGACATGGAATTAAGGACCCCGACTGTACAGAGGAGCCGAGGACCACACAGAAGAACGCACGGGGGGGTGGGGGTGGGCGCGAGGGCGGGGTGCTTTCCCCTCGGTTCCTTTTCTGCGGGAAACAATTTTCGTGGCTCCCAATCAGAGGGAGGCAATGGCCACCTCCCTGCACGTCGAAACGCCACGAGTTTCCTGCAGCACACAGCTCAGTAATGGCAAGGAAGGTGTCAGACTGAAAGGTCTTCAGGGACAACAGCTATACTCTTGAAAACGAGTCCTTCAGTTTCATTTAATCTTTTAATTATAATGGAGTCATTTAACCATAAATACATAGGGTGGGAGGGACTAACTTCCTGGGAGAATGGAGACCAGGAAGGTCTTCCAAAACAGAGACTGTCCCCTGCAGGCCGGGGTCAGTCCAGGCTCTGAGGGCGCAGAAAGGAAAAGAGACGGGGTGGACCCCCCACTGGCTGACACGGTGCGGGCATTTATCAGTGGCCACAGCCACTCTCTGGGCAGAGCGCCTGGGGAAGCTCTTCCCCCAACTCCCCTTCCTGGATGTGGGGGCCTGGCTGTCTGCTGGAGGGCTACCGTGAGTGTGGGGGCTCAGTGAGTCCGCCCCCCACAGGGCCTGCTGCTTGGCTGCCGGGAACAGTGCTGATGCCCCAGGGTCTCTTCCGAGGGGTTTTACCCCAGGGTTCATTTTGCCCAATTGAAGTCAGCAAACACCTGCTGAGCTCCTTCCGTGTGGGAGCTTGCCATTAGGTGGAGAAAGAATTTCTTTTTATTCTCTTTTATTTCATCAGCATGGCTTGAGAGTAGGGACATGCGGCCTTATTTTAGGAATTTCTGCTGCCAGGATGACACCTTTCATTTCCTTCACTCTGCTAAAGCTCTTCTCCCGGGCAAGTCCCACGGGAGGCTGGAAACACAGAAGCAGCAGCTGCATGGACAGCGGTCAGCCACACCGGGGGCTGCGCTCCGCAGGCCGGGCCCAGCCACTCCGGGAAGGTCCAGCTACTGAGGGGATCTTTAAAGGGAACCTCTGGGACACCTGTTCCCCCCGCAGACATCAGAAGTTCACCCGTGGGCTCCCGAACACTTAGTGCCTGGGGAAGCTTCATGCTCTTAAAGAACTAGTAGGCTGTCTCTTTTCTGGTCAAAGAAAATCTTTTAGTTGCATTTATCCATCACATGGAAGCTAGAGCTACCATATTCTGCTGTGCATAACATGCTCTCACATTTCTGTGCACAGTATACATGGGATACCCATGTGTACCCATTATTTGCACCCATGGCATGTAATCATTATACCCGTGTATAATGCACATCCTTATTTCTCCCTCAAAAATTTGGGGAAAAAAGTGCACAATATACACAGCAAAATATGGCATTTTCTCCATTAGGCTTATGAACTTTTTAATAGCCTACAAAAATATCTGAGAACTGAGAAAAAGATTTAACCCACAGGCTGCACGACACGAGAAATGTTTCATTAGATGTCAATGAAAACTAATGCTATGTCAATTAATTATTAGATATGATATTCATAAAAATTACTTTCTGAAGAAAACTGCAGGTTAGATGCGTTCCTTTGTCAGAATCCCTGAGTATTCATGATGATTGGAGAAATATTTAAAAATCATGACATTGGATTACTTAGCTAATTTATGAAGTAGCCAATCATTTTCGAAAGTAAAATTAGGAAAACACTTCCAAGTATTTCTCAGCAAACAATTCTACTGCTTGTGGGTCCTGGCGCGTCCTGGCAGGTCTCACGGAGGCACCGCGTGGGTGCCGGCGCAGGCGCACTGACCGCAGCAGAGGGCGGGTGGGGCAGATGCTGCTCCCGCTGGTCCTCAGGGCCGGCCCATCAGCTTCCTCGCTTCCACAGGCCGACCCAGTTCTCCACCTGCTTGCTTCTACCATTCCCTCACTCCGCTTTTTCATTCAACAAGTATTTCTTGCACGATTACCAAACCTTTATTGTGACACCATTTCCAATCCTTTGAAGAGGTGGGAAGATGAAGAACAAAGAAAAGAAAACGACATGTTCTGAGTCTTTGAATTTGTTCATCTCCCTCAGTCACCTGGAGGTGAAAACAATCTGGGGCCCGTCCAATCCCCCTCCCCCCCCGGTGCTGTTTTAAGAGCGGCCCCCTCACTATGTAAGTGCTGCCAGCGTGTTGCAGGGAAGGAGCCGAGGAAACTCAGACAAGGTTAGTCTCTCCCTTTCACTGCCATGTAAACTGATGAGCGAGGACATTCAACTAACAACCACAGGCATCGTGAGTCACATCGTCCCCGACCCTTCACTCAGGCCAGTGATCTCGCGGGGCTGGGACGGTGCTGATCGAGCCAACCCAGGCCATGCAGCAGACGGGAGAAAACCCCAGGGACACAGACAGGGCCTTACAGCCTGCGAGCCACAGGCGCTTCCCCGCCGAGCCCCACGGAGGCTGCTGTCGTCCCACACAGATGCCTGTGACCGAAACAGACTGTCAGGACAGGGTGCCCTCCTCCCCCAGCACCCAGAACACACCGGAATGGACGCTAAGGAAGATGCACAGGTGCCAGGGACGCGTCCTGAAAACAATGAGGGGGGGGGGTGACGTGCGGGGAGGGCTCCAGGCCACTGCCACAGGCCCAGTGCCGGGCAGCAGGGTGGGGAGGTGGGACACCTAAGGGACACGCAGAGTGGCTGCTGTTGCCTGCATGCGATGTAAGGGCCAAGTGGCTCTTTAAATCTGTTACTCTGAAAAAGACGCCTTGCTAAGGGACGATTTGTTAGTAATCCAGATTTAATACAAGCAGGTCACCCCAGCAGCCTGAACTTCATCACGGCACCCTCATACCTGGCGTTTGGAAAATGACTCTAACGTGAAGTGGCTCTGGAATGAGAAAGGATGTTAATTATCATTCGATTCCTGTACCTCTTTAAAAATCATAAACTGGAAAACAGAATAGCTGATTAACTTGAAAATCCTACGTGATTAACCTCTGAGGGAGAGCAGGCGTTCACAACACCCCGAGCGGCGGCTGCAGGGGCCTTCACCCAGCTCACGCAGAGGGCCCTCCCACTTCCCCTATTCCCCCCACGCCGCTGGTCTGCGCGGCCAGGTGCACGCATGCCGAACTCATAAGCTTGCGGTCTGAAGGAGTCAGAAGGCTAGTAACAATCCAGCGTGGCCGCTTTGAACATTTAAGTTTCCTGCACAGCAGAAGCACCTTGTACTAAAAGTGGACAATTCCGAGTAACACAGTACAAGGGATTAGTACCTGTTCACGTCACCGCAAAGCAATAAAAAACCACCTTTCTTTCTGCCAGTGAGTTAGGTAAACGCCTTGCTCCATGCCCGCCCAACAATGCTACACAAACACTGTCTTCTGCAGACTGAAGCGGGGGGGACGGTCATTGCAGGCGCCACGCACGCGTAGGCCCAGGCCAGGAGCTCAACCCCGAACAGCAGGTGTGCGACGGGGCGCGCATGAGTGGTGGGGCGGGGGCGCATGCGTGGTGCGGCGGGGTGGGGGCGCGCATGCGTGGTGGGCCGGGCGGAGGCGCCCGTAGCGCGGATGGGGCGGGGAGCGCACGCACCCGGGAGCTCCCCGACGACGGCGGCCCGGCAGTGCTGTACAGACAGGAGGGCTGGAGGACAGAAGGAAACGGCAGGTTTTAGAAGCCTTGAAAAACCCGGCAACAAATCCCGATAGGTGACCTCCATGCTTTCGGTTAGCGAGGCAGCCCGCGGACGAAGTGCGTGCGTGCAGCCCATCCGACGGATGCGAACGCAAGGTTACACGGGGGATAAACACGAAATGGTTTTGACTTCAGAACAGTAGCTTTCCCCGGAACCGCTGACACGTGACTCTTTTTTAGCCATTTCTTTCCAGGCATTCCTGGAAGAGAGGGCGAGGGGCTGAGACTGACGGCGGCCGGCTAAACAGCGCGCGCACGAGCCACCAGACCGGCGTTCATGCACAGACCGCCGGCGGCGGCGGCGGCGGCGGAGGCGGGAGCGCGCTCGTTTTCACCCGGTGCCAAGCCGCGGCTCGCGCCCTCGCGTAGAGCGACCTGCTGCCACCTAAAGGCTGGGGCGGCCGCGACAGCTCTGCAGTGAGCGGCATCGTGACTCATTTCCAGGCCCTGGCCACGGAAGGCCCACGGCACAGGGCCCCCGCGGCCAGTCCTGGAAGGCGCGCGACGGCGGATGAATCACTCAGCGACGCAAAGGAGCGGACAAAGCAAGGAGATGACAATCGGCTTTGACCCGGGTTTCCTTGTGTGAGAACCAGACGGGGTGCCCAGAGCCCCGCAGGCCCGGCCCTCCGCTGCCCACGCAAACAGGAAGGGAGGGGAGAGGGAGCCCGAGCAGCGCTGGCCTCGCCACGCCTCGCGACTGGGGAGTCCAATGAGGCGCAAAAGCCTTCCAAATTGCTTCCTGGACACACTGACAAGAGAAAAATATTTTTAAAAAACAAATGAAACCCCAAATGGGGAACAATTGCTGGAAAAGGAGGAGAGACCCAAGAGACCAATTTTGGGGGCCAGAGCTTTTGAAAATACATGTTGACTACAGCCTCCTTTTCCCTGAGTTCCTTTTTTCTATATAAGGTTTTCAGTTATGTTCGATAATGTTTTTGAAGGTTGAGAAAAGTCTTAATTAGGAAGTTTGTCAAGCCAATTAAAACCCTGGCTGGGCTCGGCTCTTTGGGCTTCACGTGGAGGATGAGACGTCTGCACACAAGCTCGGCGATGCCAGTGCCCCTCGGGGAAGAGAAGGGAGAAGGAGGGGCGTGACAAGGGGGAAGGAAGACCCGGCTTCTGCTCTGGGCAGACAGGGCTTGGGGGCAAGGCCGCTGTGGGCAAGGCCGGGGTCAGCACAGGGCAGTCCCTGTCGCTGGAGAACACGGGCAGGAGGGGACAGAAGCTGTTTCATCTCAAAGGCACATGCTTCGTAAATTCACACGAAACCAGTTTCCCCCCCAAATCGGCAACAGGCATGCACGTGCAGGGGTCAGGGAGAGCAGCTGCATCAGGAGGAAATCAAGATGGTTCCATTAAGGGACAAAACTGCAGGGGGGACCAAATCTGGACTCGTGAATCTACACACAGGCAAAACCCAGTGTTGTTCTTTTTAACAACAAGACCGTGGGGGTTTTGAACGTCTTTGTCATTCGAGATGTGATTTGTAAGGTTTGGTGGGAAAAGCTCAACACGGAGACTTTGCAGAGATATCAACCTCTCCTTTATACAACAGGACACGTCACTGGAAACGGTCCTTGGCTTGGCCTCCTTGGGTCACGTGAAGCCGGCACTCACAGTTCAGAGCAGACATGACAAATTCAGTGCTCTAATTCTGAGACTGAGAGTCTCTATGATATTTCTGGGGAGTACTACTCTGTAACTTAATAATTTCCCCAAATAAACTGTGTTACCCGGGGTTTATGTTGGCAGCGCTCCACTAATCATGCACGAACAGAAACCGTCCTTGAAGGTGAAGTGGCTCCATTCAGGTAGCTGGATGGCACCTTAAGATGCTCCGCCACCCTCCAAGTCCCATGGTTTGTGCCTGTCACTCCTATGCCTTGAGTAAGTGATGCCAAAAGGACCCGAGGGGCAGGCAGGTGGAATTCTGGGGTGGACAGGGAGACATGTCCTAATGTCTGACACAAATACCGTGACTGTCCAGGGGCTGTGGTGACAGCGTGGGGGTCCCCATGGCCACAGGGGAGACAGTGCCCACAGCACCTCTGACAGGCGCGGTCCAGTCTGGGGTTTGCGTCTGACGCGTCTGAAAGCCTGGAGAGGCTCTTCGTGAGGTCGTCACTGCTACGAGCTGCAGGGACACCTTCCCATGATCAGATTTCAGTGGAAGTAGACAGGCCGATGCGCCTGCGCAGGGACACACGTGGTGTCTGCAGCACATAGCGGTGGCCGGGAGATTCTGCGGGCGGGCGAGTAAAACATGCCCCGCAGTGTGGGGCGGGGACACGTGGCCTGGGGGAAGTTCTGACGGGAATTTTGACTTTGATACTTCGGGTGTGGGTTATTTCTCTTAAATGAATTCAAGTGCTGAGCTTCGGTGACTAATTCACTGCCGGGCACTGGGTCTCCACCACCCTCTTCCGCTGGAGAACCAGTATCTCCGCTTGGGAAGTGAGGAGGAAGAAGTTCTCTGAAGGACAAAGCGCTCTTCGCAATAACAAAAATTCCCTGGAATTAGGAAAATGCATACAATACCCCCCACATTCAAGGTGTTCAGACCCACCAATGTTTTGTGGCTTAGAGCTGATCTTACTTAATATTCACTCAGAGCTCACCTGCTGGGGGAAGCAGGGGCCAGAACCAGCAGTGAGACTCAAGTGCAGGTCCCTCCCGCCCACAGTGGGCAGTGGCGTCGTTCTGGAGAGGGGCTGAGCGTGCGGGTCTGGACCCCTCCCCCCACCCCTGCAAGCAGAAGCAGGAAGGGGGGGGGCAGGCATAATGGAGGTGAGGAGACAGACCCCTGTAGGTTTGCCCAGTCACTTTCCACGTATTCTTTCTCCCCCACCCCATTTTCCTAGACCTTAAGGTTGAGTGCACGTTCTTACTCGTGACACTTGCTGAAGACGAGTTTGTCCCTGTCCTCCTGTTCACTGCAGCACAGGTGTACCTGGCTGGCAGGTGTGTCTTCTGTTCCAGGAGGAAGCACGGTTGTCAGTGACCTTCCTCCTACCTGAGCGCGTGTGTTTGCTGGGAACACGCACCTTCCCTGGGACAAACAAGCCTTACCTCTTGGGGCTCTTAAGGAATTGGGCAATGTTTGCCTTTCAAACGGAAGTGCGTCCTTGACAATGGGGAGGAACTGATGGGCAGACACGTGGGTTGGGATTTGACTTTCATTCCAACTTCTAGTCCCTCCCTGAGAAACGGGCCCCAAGTTTGCATGCACCTTACAAAATAATTCTGTTTTCAGGGACTTTCAAGGAAAGACGTTCAAGGCTTCCTTATTTTTTTTTCTTCTGATTAATTCTAGCGGCAACATAGCCACATAAATACTTCCCTTCCCTGTACCGAGCTGAATTCCATAATTCACTGTCAAACAGCTGCATGTGAATTCAGAAGGACCGCGGGGTGAGTCAGAATTAGATGTAGCGGGCCCACCACTGCTCCAAATGGACTCTGCCATCCATCCACGGGGAAGTTTGTAACATGCGTGTTAAAAGAGGAAAGAGCTGAACTCACACACGCACACGCAAGGCTGCAGGCTGCAAACCTGCCGTTTCTGAAGGGAGGGTGGGGAAGGTTTAAAGGGAAACCAACCAGCATCTCCTCTCTGGGCGCTGACAAAGCGGAGGACCTGCCGTCACCACTGTAGCTGGAATTCTGGGCACCAAAGAAGACATGGTGAGTGGCGTGCACTCCCGTCTGTCCCCAGAGCCCACCGGCCCCGGGCAGAGGCCAACACGGAGTACAGAGGACACAGCCACGCCACATCGGCCCTCCAGGAACACGAAGGCCCGAGAGTTGCCGCAGCAGAGACTCTTAGCAGCCAGCGGTTGCAGCTGCGCCTCACACTCCGGTGTCCGTGTCTCCGTGAGTCGTGTGCTCGAACCACGACTGTTTTTCACGATCTCCCATCTCCAGTGTCACTTACGAAGTTTACGAGGGACGGACTATCGCCTCCCGGTGTGGATTCAGTATCACGTACCCGCTCAGCTAACTAAAACTCCATCTATGGAGAAATCTCCCATCTCCCTCCACGCCAGTACCCCTGAGGACTGCTGTCCGGCCCTGAGCCCCACGCAGGCAGGGGCCTGAGGGAACTGTCCCCTGCAGCTGAGGAGCACTGTCCACAGAAAGCGACAGCCCTGCGGCCGTCTTCGCATTGTCTCTGATGCAGACGCCAAAAAGCTCAGATCCAGCCCAGAATCTGATGGGCAGGTGACCGTGAATGCTGCGGACAAGATTGTGAGGCGGGCACCCAGACAAGCGAGCGTCCCTCCTGTGCAGACCGGGCCCCCTTGTAGAGCAGACAATGGCTGCAAACGTGTACCTCCCGCCTGGGCATTTTACCCCCCCGCAGCCGGTCCCCCCCGCATCTGGAAGGCTTCCCAGCTCCACCCAGCCTTTCTTTGAACTCGTCTTCAGGGCGCCCTGCTCAGGGACCTGCCCACACACGCCGCTGCAGGGGCTGGGGGTTACCTAGCTCTTCGATCATCATACTTTTTGATTATTTATAAAATCAAATTCATGCCCAGTTTTATTCTCTGGTGAACAGTTTTACAATCAAGGTCTTGCATATTTCTCAAGGCATGACTTAAATCTTAATAAATCACAAAGCACACTGTTTCTGATTTAACGTAAAAATCAGAGATTAACATAGAGCTGTAGGTGGAAGAAGGTATAAGGGGGATAAATGGTAATGGAAAAAATACAATAAAAATTTTAAGCAAAAAAAAAAAAAGCAGTAAACAATAAAATATGTGGCTACATGTAGATTCTAGAGTCTGATGACACCTTGACCTGTCACCACAGGCGGCAGCTCCATGTCTGGGACATTCTAGAGAAGAATGCGGTATTGGGTAAAAGGTGAACGAAAGCGCGTCGGCAGGGACCCCCAACTCTGGGCTACGGAGCTTTGTGATCAGTTACGGAGGCAGATGCACTGAGGGCGGAGAGTCGCCAACCAGCCAGTGCCACCGGGACGCAGTCTGTGGGGTCGTCGGAGCACGTGGTGGCTCTCGTCCCGAGAGCCCGCAGGACACAGGCTGCAGGACTCGAGGGCGCACCTGCTCTGTGCCTGGAGTGGACGGAAACTTAGGGACACACGTGACAGACTGGAGGACGTCCACCGGACATCCACCGAAGAGCAGCAGAGCAGGAGGACAGAGCTGCAAGTGGGGAGGGTTTTTCTGAAACAGAGTGTAAGCGATCCTTCATGGTGGGGCGGGGGGAACCTAATAGTCCGGTTCAGGAAGCGAGGGTGAGGCTGGCTTCCCCCTTTGAAACCTGAACATATAATTTATTGTATCGATGAGATATCTTAATGCCACTGAGATACATTTAAAGAAATAGTACTTTACACAGCCAGTAAAATGTATTACTCCAGAAAGGTGAAGCAAATGGTAAGTGCAGGAAGATTCTAGAGAATTTCATGTAGAACAGTCTGCAGCAGGTCATGCAACTTAAAAATGTATCCAGTTTAACCTGAAATCCACAGAGCCCTCCTGGATAAACCCTCCGCAGCCCCCCTCCCGGCCTCCTGCTGGAGTGCCTGCTTTGGTGCCTTTCTTCCTCTGAGCGGCCCCCTCCCCGGGGAGAGGACCACTCCGCCCCCTTCTGCCTCCCACCCCTGCACATTCCAACCCCTGCATCCAGAACACACAGGCCCTGCTATCTTCAGGATCTCAGGCCAGGGACACAGTGTCGAATTCCAACATGAGGCCCACACCACACACGCCCCCCTCGGGTGTAAAATAACGGGAGAGCTCATCTTTAATTCCGGATCTTTTAAACTTAGAGATTCGGACGAAAAGGAATCTCTCACACTAACGCTCAGAATGTCAGCGGACTCGCATTCTAAGACTGTTTACTGAAACACATCAGCTTTCATTCTGCCATGCACTGGGGGGGGGGAAGAGACCCCCTGCGACCTGCGATACAGAAACGAAAAAGCGGCTCATTGCGCCACCTTTTCAGAAAGCTTTGCCGCACGCACCCGTCTGGGTTTCAGGCATGCAAATCGGCGATACTGACCCTGCCAGATCTTCTGCTCAGGGACTGCGATCCGTACAAGTCTCCGTCATAACCATTTGTCTGTTTCAAGGAAGAAAAGAAGAAAAAGTGACATCAGCATAGAAGGGAGGACAGTGTACAGACAGACGCAGATCGGCAAGGAGGAACGAGCCAGGCACTGATCGAGCTTTCCGAGCGGAGCGGGTGAGGAAAAGCCCAGGAGAGCCCGAAGCCTAGCACACCTGCCCCTCTGCGGCTCAGGGGAGTCCACTCGGGGTCACTTGTAAGTAACTACAGGGCATCTCCTACGGACGAAGCCCGTGGGCCTGGGGTAGTTGCTTTCTGGCGGTTTCTTCTCATTTTCAGTTTTTTGGCCGTGCTGTGAAAATCTCAGCTCGCGAGAGGGCCGGCTGCTGGGTAGTGGGGCGGAGGCTCGGCCGGAGCCAGTCAGTGGTCAGGCCTCGGCTTGGGCAAGTCCTTGCCACGCGTGGCCCACGAGGGAGCTGCATTCAGAACGCTCTGACACGGCTTCTGGTCATTTCATAATCACACGTGAAAGCGTGTTGCGGAAGAATAGTAGCACGCACACGGCCTCCGTGTTAGTTTTTCATTTGTCCAGTCTTCCCACTTTTTTTTTCAACATGAAATCTGAGGATTTATTTCATGAGTCCATAATTTGTCCTCCAGTGAAAGAAAGAGAGAGATCACGTGGCATGCGCGCCCATCAATTCTCTCTGCCCCCGGCCCAAGCTCCCCTGGCCCAGCGCTCCGGGCTCTCTGAGCTCTTCTCGTTCCTCCCTCAGAGGCTTCCGCTGACGAGCCGATGTCCCGGGGCAAACACACAACCAGCCTCGTGGCAGAAGAAGAAGGAGGGGCAGGCCACACCACTGGTGAAAAAGGAAGGAGATGCCAGGCTCATGGACAGGAGCCCAAGTTCCAAAGAGAAGCCCCAGCGCAGACGTTACAGAAACCGCTGGACCCTGCCCGTGCTGGGCCACTGGATGTGCAGAGTGACGGTGACGCACCTCCCAAGGCCAGCGGGGCATCGGCCCTGATCGAAGTGGGGCGGGGCAACGCTCAGCACAGATTCTGCGGCCATGACATTAATGTAGAATCAATAAGTGAATTTCCAGACAGATTACAAATCCAGATTCATGAGATCGGGACTATTAAAAGCCTGGGTTTGTTTTTGTTACAACCCAAATAACAAGCCAACTTGAAGTTTCTAAATAAAGAAGAGTGTGTAGAAATCCCTCAGCATTCAATTTGAAAACTCTAGGAGAAATTTTAAAACATTTCTGAAATACATTTAATAGAAAAAAAATGTTTAGAGATTGGCAGGAATTTTACTTGGTCTAATGGTCTAATTTCTCTCAACCAACAAGATTATTTAACAGGAAATGCGTGTCACGGACTTCTGTATTTCAGACCTTGGCCTTATTTTCTTGGTATCTGTTTAAAACCTAGTTTCTGACCCTGGCTGGTGTGGCTCAGTGGACTGCATGCTGGTCTGTGAACCAAAGGGTCACCAGTTCGATTCCCAGTCAGAGCACATGCCTGGGTTGCAGGCCAGGTCCCCAGTAGGGGGTGCACGTGAGAGGCAACCACACATTGATGTTTCTCTCCCTCTCTTTCTCCCTCCTTTCCCTTCTCTCTAAAAATAAATAAAATCTTAAAAATAAGACTAGGTTCTGGAAAACCATAACAATGAAGGCTGACAGTGATCCATTTTAGGTAACTTTTCCTTTACTAAGCGAGGAATTAAAATGGATCCCGTATAAAAACACTCTGCACCTCCAGGGCTGCGGATGAAGCAGGGATGCTTTAGATGAACCCTTCCATCGGGTCTCCTCCTCCAACGGGGCCCAGTGCCCAGAGCAGAGGGCGGGGAGGCTGGGGGGCGTCCGCTCCCATTGCCACCCTTTCCCTCTGACCTTCCGTGAAGACACAGGGGGCCTCCGCCCTCGGAGGCGGCCGGGTGCACGCGCCCCTCCGTGCTGGAGCGGAGTTCGGTGGTGGGGAGCACCTTCCTAGGACACGTTCCCAAACCTGCTGGGTCTTCACATCAACGGCAGAAAGTTCTTTGACCTCCTTGAAGAAAGCGCCAGTTCCGTGCGCAGGTGGTTCTGGGAGGCCTGTGGAGGCGCGTGGGACCGCTGCCATCACAGGGTCGGGACGGCTGAAAGTGAACGGCAACTCGAGGGTGGAAAGCCCGAAGGCAGCAGGCCAACCTCATCTGACGTCTCTGCCGTTCGCCCGCTTTCTCTGCAGAATGCTTCCCACGCTCCGTGCCGTGCCGTCCACCCGCGTCGCCGTCACCGGCCCGCTCCCCAGCACGCTGGGCCCTGACCTGGGAAATCACCCAGAGGCCCCGGACCTGCATTTGAACGAGCCCCGCGGGGAGTCTTGCTATCAGAGAGGACGGCAGACGCTCACAGGCTAGCGCCTGCTAAGAGAGGAAACTCGGATGCAAGGACCCACGCCCCGTGCAAACCACTCGTCCTCACGGCGAGTCGTGCCTGATCAGGCGGTCAGCGCTCTCAAAGCGTCCGACTTCACACGTGGCCATGCGCGCATCAGTTGTTAGTTTCTCTGACGAACAGCGTGAGATTATTTTTCTTCAAGGGCACGAGAGACGGGGAACAAAAGGAGAACGCAATGCCAAACCCTCGCGTGCAACACCTGGTGCCCTCCATCAAAACGGATGAAAGCTGAAAAGAAAAGCGAATCCTGAAGGTGGCTCCTGCCCGTCCCTAACCCATGCCGCGGTCCTCCACTCCGCCGGGGCCTGGCCCTGAATGCGGCTCACTCTCAGTCGGAAATAAAAAGGCTGAGCTCCTAGAGAGGTGTCACTCATGCACTTAATGACCTAAAAAATGTAAGAGTTGCTACGGCATCGTCACAGAAATGCTCTCGTCTGCCAGTGTCATTGGGGAAGAGCACTTTCTGAAGCTATGGCGTGTCCTTGCCTGTCCGCTGCCACAGCAGGCCCCTCGTCCCGGTGGCTGAGCCACGGCCGGGCTGGACCGCCAGTCTCCTCCTCGGAGCTCAGCAGCCCCGCCAGGAGGCTCAGGGGCGCACAGTGGCACTACTGATTGTCACCTTAAAGGTAAGAACACTTTTTTAGACCCAGGAATTTGCTACAGAACTGCGAGGTGCACTAGAATGCCTGCACCCAGAGCTCTTTCCGCAGAGACGAGACCTTCCTTCGTGCGGGTTACGCTCGGGCCTCAGAAAGCACGGGCACTCTGCTGGGCAGGTGCGAGGGAGCGACTTCGAATTCCAGCGGAAAGCCTTCGTTTTGCTGCTGGGACTGGGACCTTTCAGGCAGAGGAGCCTGGCCCTACGTTAATTTAAATGGATGTGGATTAGAAAACAATGGATGTCTTTCAGGAAATGAAGCGACTTTAAATTTAATCTTTTAAAGGAACTGTAGAGGCTTCTGGAATTATTGATCTGATTTGAGTTTCCTGAGAGCAAGACATTGCCTCCCCCCGACCACCCCCCTACCCAGAGCCGCTGGCACAGCATGGCAAACAGCCGGCGCTCGGACAGGGTCCAGAGCCTGACCAGGCAGCCGGAGCCGCGCCCGGGAGGCTCCGGGAGAAGCCCACGCCCTGGGAGCGGGGGCGGGGCGCCTGTGGCCTGTGTATCTTTTTGGACAAAGGTGCACTTGGCTTTTTAGACAAACACCCATGAGATTAGTGGGATGCCACTGGTTATTATTATCTGTCACACCACACCACTGGGGTCACACGGCAAGTCATGCAACTGTCTCACCCAGGCACACGGGCCGCCGGACGCCAAGTCGGGCTGTGGTGTCAGGGCAGGGACGGGCGAGGGGAGGACAGAAGAGAGAGGTGCAAAACCGGTTACAATGCGAAGTGAGACAGAGCAACACTGGAAAGCTCAGCACGCTGTCGACTTTCTCGTGATGCCTAGGACCGCACTCAAGTTTGCAAAGGAGCCACGTCAGAATGACAGCCTCCAGGACGCCAGTAACGAGAACTAGGACGCCCGCGGCAAACGCGGCTGCGATTCCCTGAATCGAAAGCAGTCCCAGCAACTTCATCTCCTCCTCTAAAGTCCGCCCCGGCTCCGGCAGGGACCAGGACGACAGCGGTGTGGCACCGCTTGGTAGAACTACCGCTATAAACGGCCGGGCGACAGGCAGACCTAGTGCCCGCAGAGGGTCTGGGAGTGACATCCGGTGTCGCGTCCCGGCAATTAAAGAAGCCTTCCGCTCTGGCCAGGCGGCTGCCCGAGACCTCACTCTCACCCGGCAGTGGGGCGCGACTTGAACCCCGAGGGGAACCAACCTGCTGTGTGCAGGCCAACGGGCCGGCTTAAAAACACGGCTTCCCTACTTCGCTTCCCAGAGTGCACAACAGTTTTCAAATATAATCACCAACCCTCTTGGACAGTTTAAGGAAAACAGGTTTTCGTGTTTACCAGCCATCAAGTGGCTGTGGTGAAGAGGTTTCATCCAGTTGACAGAAGGGGCGTCCTGTCCCCTGGAGGAGAGCAGACACAGCCCCGGGGACCGTCACCCCGGCTCCCGCCGGGCAGCCCGCACAGCTGGCCAGGCGCTCTGCGGCCACTCCGCTGAGTTGCACTTGCTCGGGTTCAGAGCGACCGCCCCGAGGGGCAGAGTCGGCTGGGGAGCGGGCGTGCAGACGGACGCGACCGACAAAGGGGCGGCCGCCCTGTCACAGCAACGGACGTGTGAAAACGAAGCGGCCCCCGCTCCCGGAGGAAGACGCCGTGGAGGGGCTGCCTGTGCCTCCCGGACTCTCCTCCCAGCAACAAGGAAACAGCCTGCCGCTGAGGCACATTTTTTCTTTTCTTTCTTATTGTCGTTCAAGTACAGCTGTCTCCACCTCCCCGCCACCACCTCCCCCCGCCCCGCCCTAGACGACTTTCTCATTAAGATTTTTTTTTATCGTTGCCATTATTGCAGACGTCCCCTGTGTACCACCTCCACCCCCACCGCCCCTGCCTCCTGAATGGATTGTAAATACGCCAAGGGGACAGGGACGGGGAAGGGAAGGCCAGCGCGGGGAGGAACAAGCGAGGGACCGGGACCCACACTGACCCATGCGGACTCAGTCGCCCGGGAACTGACCCTCAGGCTCCCACGGCTGCCCACGGACAGACGCTCGTCTTCATCGGACGCCTAGTGAGAGAAAAAGGACGAGACTGGCGTGAAGTGGCGGCAGGACACAGAGATGCCGCGCTGGCAGGGGGCGGAGGGGGCTGGGGGAGCGGCTGACGCCCCATGGCGGGGGGCCGCCAGGCAGCCCCCGGGAACCCAGCGGACCGAGCCCAGGTCCTCGCCAACTCGGGCTTCGCTCGGACACCTCTGATTCCGGAGGGCTGTTTCGGGCTGTTTTGGGCTGTTTCGGGCTGTTTCGGGCTGTTTCGGGCTTTACGCCAGTTTCATTAACGTGCTGCTACTGACTTCGCGGGTTGTCACTTCACCTCCCAAGCACATATTTTTTCAAACGCAATTATGAATACTTTAGGAAGGTTTAAGAAAATATGGTTTTGCGTGTATCTTATTACTCTGTGAAGTACTCCAGGGTCTTTGGTAGCAAAACAGCATGAAAACTGTCGTGAATATATTCATATTCGGCAGTTCCTCAAACGTTCTCCCCTCCCCAAACTAGGTCCACAGGCTACAAGCTGAGTTGATAGTTTTCATTTAGGTAATAAGAGTTTTACTTTCTTTAATAAACATCACTGAGGCACACGCACGTATACATCATATCTAAAAAATATATATGTATTTCAGCCACTAGAAATACGGGTTAGATTCCCATCCCAGTGCCTGGGGAACGGATGGGCGCAGTACTGACCGACAGGTTCCTTCGGGGTCTGCGTGAGTAGCGCTCGCTGTCTTCCTGCCGGAGCAAAGGAGGAGATGGCGGGGAGGTTAGCATGCCCACGAGGAGCCTCGGGCAGCCGGGCAGGAAGGGGTGGAGTTCATTGTTTTTTAGACAGAGGGAGTGTGCGCTCTTTACGGTCCCAGAACTCTAGTGTCTTTCTTATTTGAGACAGGCATCTAAGAGGTCAGGAAGTAATTTTATATTTCCTTACATCACTTTATCGATATATATAAGGGATATTTAACAGGACATTTCCATACTGGCCACGTTCTCAAGTGCTGAGGGCACATGACACTGTCCAGGAGGCCGGTGACAAGGACGGGGGTGGCGGAGCACAGCCAGGTGCATGAGTCGAGGAGGAGCCACGTCCTTCGGGGACCGGGGACAGCACCACACCCGCCGGAGCGGGTCGGAAGGACAGGGTGTCATGAGGGGTGAGCCAGCTCTCAGCGGACACAGGAAGACAGAGGAGCTGTTCTGGGAAATGGTGAGAAGCTAAAGGAATTTTCTCACCAAAGAACGGTTTCAGCGGGCCTGGCAGGAGAGATGGGGGCGGGGTGAACAGCAAAGGCAAAGAAAGGTCAGGATGGGGGTGGCCGGCCCGCTGTTCGCCATGGTGAATGAAGGACACAGAGCATAACTGTGACTTCTGGGTTCCAACTAGAGCCTGGGGAGGCAGGATGGAAACGGGGGGGTTCTCACACCAGGGACACATGCCCGAGCGTCCCTAGTGGACAGTCCTCTGCCCAAGGAGGTCAGGGAGGGCAGAGGCTGCCCACCAACCCCGGGCTGGAGACTGCAGGGGTCCGCGGCGCCGGACAGACCGGGCTAGACGCCTGGCCAGGGCCTTCCTGACCGGGCCTGGATGGACGTAAACCACCAGGCTGGACACTGGAGGGGCCTGCGGAAAGCCCTCGGTATTAAGTTACGGGGCAACAGGGACCCTCCGATGCAGTTACTCTGCGCAAGGACCGCACTGGGAGCCGCGCCGGCTCCTTAGCTGCACTCGAGGCCTACCATCCACTGCTCGATGTCACCCCACTTCGTCTCGAGCCCAGAGTATTTCTACAGACGGAAGGAAGAGAACATTAGGCAGGAAGTGCAACGGTCACCGTGTAAGGCACTGTTGTGACATGCAAGCCCCAGCTGCTGCCCAAGCCACACGGTGCGGGTCACACGCCAAGACAAAGCCGTGACAAGAGGTCAGGTTCTGCAGAGGCAGTGCCACCAGGAGCCTGGGCACACCCTCCCCGTCCCCCTCCCACCCCTCCGCCTGCATGCAAGCCCGGGGAGCAGAGGCGAAGCACTGCTGGGGGCGGGGCGGCTCCCTAGAGACCACGATTGACCCTGAGCCCTCTGTGCCGGTTCAGAGGGACAGAGGCTGCCGGCCAATCCCAAGTCACCACACGGGAATGCGAACACCTGGCGGAAAGGGGGCCACTGTGGTCACCCCTGGCTTCCTGTGCCCTGCGCCCGCTGCCTGACACCCGGCCGAGCGTGGGTGCAGGAGACGGTGGACTCCGGCTGTCGTCAGAGCCACGGAGGCAGAGACCTCTGCACAGGGAGGAAGTCCCGCCTGCCAGTCCCGCCCTGCGCGTTCTTCAGCTCACACCTCCCTGCTTCTGCCTGGCCTGCCTAAACCAGGCCTCCAAGTCGGAATTAGGAAAACAGATTCCGACCGGCCCTGACTGTCCCTAAATACAGTCATTCCTGAGACAGGGGGAGCCCGGGTACAGATGACGGGGTTCTGCTTTTCTCCCCACTTTGCCCTCAATTTCTAGGTGCAAAATCAAGGAATAGCCAGCCAAAGCTCTGCCATGTAGATGAGATTTTCCTCTTTACACAGTAAAGCCTTACAATCAGGAGGGAAAAAGCGGGTGTGAGAAGTAGAAGGCAAGTGTTGGCGTTGTTTTCCGCTGCTGCTGCAGCGGGCTCAGTCGCCGTTTCTTTGGAGGGGCGGCCCGGGGTCAGGTCTCCGGCCCGGTGGCAGCCTGGCCTCGCTCTGCCAGGTGGTGCGGGGAGAAAACCGGAAGAGGGAAAATCAGGAGGGAGGGGCGGGCGGGGCGGTGAACACGCAACCCGCACAGAACTGTGTTGTCAAACACACAAGGGCCTCGTCTTTGTCCGTAGGTGACTTTCCTTAGACTATAAACTGCGGAAACAGTAGTCAACACTTCCCAGATGTGCTTTAATATCCGATTAAGTCAGATGCAACAGCTTAAAGCTCCTTTGCCTTCAACTAGTGTTGGCCGGGTCGCTATCCAATTCCAGGGAGTGAAGTGGGAGGCCGCCAGCCTCGTTTGGGTCACGGCTGAATCACAGAGACAGAGATGGGTTTAAAACAGGAGCTGGGCCTACATAAATTCGTACAGTCGTATTTAAGTTCCGAAAGAAGTCTCTAGAATCAGCGGGCCGGTGGGATCAGCAGTCGAGGCATGCAGGCGAGGGAGAGCCCGGCGGGTACAAAAGGTGCTTGATGTCCAGGGACGGCTTTGATCCCTGAGGAGGGACGCTGTCCCTGGAAACAGCCACGGGGGCTGGGGGGAGCACTGACTGCCTGGCCCTCCTCGTCAGGAGTCTCAGGGACCAGGGGCTGTTGTTAGCGTCCACCCGTGCGCCTGGGTTTCTGCTGAGGGCTAGTCACACTTGGTGCGCCAGTCACCGTCCTGACCCCGTCTAGCACGGCATCCCCGGTCTAGCCAGGGACACGTCAGGAGTGCATCCAGTGGCAATTTCTGGATTGTGACCCCCGTCCAGGTTTGGGACAATCACATCTGTCCTGCCGGTCACAGCAAGGGTTCCAGCCCTTCCTCTGCCCACTCGCCTCTTCCCGAGACCCTGCATGTGTGACTGGGCTCGAGTGTCCACACACCCGTTAATTCCCAGACCCTACACACACCCGCTGAGCACAAATAGGTGCCGGTGCTCACTTCACTGACTCCTTCACAGTCGTGCGGGGAACGTGGTCACGCAGACGGGGTGCGGGCAGGAAGGGGAGGCGACCCGGGGCTGTGGCTGGTAAGGGAATTCGCGCACAGCACTTGGCAGTTTCCAAGTGTGTGTGCAGAGGGCCTCCCCCCTGGAATCAAGTGGCCTTGCTCGGATTTAATTAGCAGCTGCTCTAAAAGAAAAAACCATGGCTCTCGCTCTTTATCTGGAAACTGAGTAAATTTATATAAAAAGCAACCAGGAGAGGTGTCCCATGTGACAGATCAAACCCAGGTATGGGAAAGGCGGCCGGGCACGGTCTGGAAACTCGCAGGCACCTGTTCCCTCCTTCCTGCCCCGGGGCCGCCCCCGGGGCCGCCCCAGGCCGGCCTGCTCTGTGAGCTGCTTCCGGGACCTCAGCTGCTCATCAGCGCTCTGACGAGGGGGGCAGAGGGCGGGCTTTTCGGGAGCTGAGTTTTATGGTTCTGTCGTCATTTTCCTTTTTCCTCAGACTTCCTTAATCTTCTGCAATCATCTCCTCATATACGGTACTCTGCGTGTTAAAGGTTTTCTAATAAAATGATATGGAAGGATCATCTTTCTCTTTAAACATCTGATTTCAACAGGTCTCCCAAGGTCTGATATGTGATTTAATGTTGTCCTAGAGTTTCTTTTTCCCCCGCAGTGAAACAGTTTTCTAATTTCTTGCGAGAAAGGCACACGCGCGCCTGGGGAGAGCAGCTTTCCAGAGGCAGAGGTGCAGGCTGGGATGAGCGCGCTCCCGGTTAAGCCAAGCCACAGCAAAGCAGTAAGAGAAGCGGCAAGAACGTCTTCTCAGGGAAAGGTGTTACTTCTGAAAGGTGGCCAGGAAAAAGTAGTGCATGCAAATCAGAAAACGAAGAAGGGAGAGCCTACCTTTTGGACTTGATAGATCTACAGAGAAGGGCAAAAGAAATAGAAAAAGAAATGTGAAATCCAATTGAAAAAGTAGAAACACCAGAGAGAAAGGTTTTGTAAGTACTTAGCAAACACGAATAAAAGCCACATTGGGGGAAAAACTGAAGCATTGGCAGAGTATGAATTTAAACACGTCTGGAGTCTCAACGAAAGCCCTGGTCATTCCAGAGCTCGGTCGCACTCGCTGCAGGCACCCAGGGGAGGCACAGCGCTCTCACACGAGTCTCTGCAAGGGCCCCGCCGGCATTCCGCAGCAGGAGGCTGCCCAGCAACCTGTCCCCATGCACGGACAACGCACGTCGTCATCAAGTCCGAATTTCTTTTCACAGCGATAAAAGCGTAACAGGAAAGCGCCGCAACTTAATTGGAAAGTCAGCTGGTCAGATCCACAAACGGTGGAGAGAGATGCGTTCTGGTTGTGACTCTGGTGGGTACAAACGGAACCCCAGGAAGGTTCCGGCCACACAGAGTGCCCACTAGAACAGAACGGAAGTGCACTTTATAGAAGCTTACTGCCGCACATCGACATTGACATCCACACGGCGGTTTGCTTCAGAGGTCCCTCCTCGATCGTAGGCATCCCTCAGTAAGACTGCGCAGTGATTCACTCCCTCCCTCCCTCATCTGAGAAAACATTTACTGAGTCAGGCCATTGTTCACGGCACGGCCAAAACTGTAAGAGGAGAACCTTGGCATTTCTGGTCTCAGGTGGGGGAGCACAGGTGGGCAATGTACTCCACATCACGACTGTGTGAGACACAGCACCCCCAGCAGACTGTTATCCAGTCATGGAAGGGATGCGTCCTGGCCACCACACCACCTGGTCATTGTACTGCCGTCTCGTTCCTGTTTGTGCAGGTTCTCAAATGAAAGGTTCACTTGGATTTCCCAAAGACTGTCTACACACCTTCTTCCTTAATAAATCCTCCTAACCTTTTCAAACAGCCCAGGGCACAGCGGCTGCAGTCAGTTCTCACCATCTGTGCTGGTGACAAGGCCCATCTGGGGGGTGCAGTGGGCCACGGTGGGGGGCAGGGGCTGGCCCGGGCGGTCAGGATCAACCTGCAGCCGTGCATGATCCCCGTCCTCAGGGCCTGCTGGGGCTGGGTGACAGGTCTACAGTCCTCCGACACCCATGCCCCTTTGCTCACCTGTCCTCTCTGCACACTCTCCACACCCACCTTGGAGGGTCCCAGTCCCCAGGGCGGCTTCTAGCACAACCTGCCTTTGAAACCGCCAGTGTCACCAGCATCCTGGTTTCCTGAGCCGACAGGACAGTCACCACTGCTCCAGGCATTCCCAGGCTCTGTCCACCTTCGGCCCATTTGGGCTCCTTCCCCAGGAAACCCCGCCCTGCTCGGAAGCACCTGTGTGCAGGTGGCTGGCTCACCACCGGTGAAGACAGAATCCCCTCTCTCAAATTTTACACCAAAATCTCAGTCCTCCGGGCTCCACACTGACCTTACGAACACACTCATTTCCACTTCATCAACAACCTACAATGCCGGTGCCCCGGGCGAGCAGACTGTACAACCTCTAGCATGGGGCTGCTTCTAATAAAAGGCCCAGCGAGGCTGAGAGGGTGGTCCGTACACCTTCCCAAATCCTGACGCACACCCCCTACCCGACGCTCAGGCCACACCAGCTGGTCTCCTGGTGCACACACAGACGTCACGCACACGCCTGAGCACAAAGGCACACACACGCACACCCCCATCCCGGAAACAGCCGGAGGAGTGGACTCGGCTCCCCGTTCTCTGCAAAGCCCGTGCTAATAAAATGGTCTGTTTTGTGTTGACTACACTGCTCCTCCAGCTCAGCACCGAGGAGGAAACCTGTTTTTCAAGTTCCATTTCCACTTATAAATGGACTCGGCTCCTGAGGCTCCCCCACCATACCAGCGGCTTGCAGCCAGTTCACCCCACGGAGAATGCACTGGCTCCCTGCCCTGCCTCTGGGCCTGTTTTCACCGGGATTTTGAGGCGGAGGGTGTCCTGGGGAGACCACAGCGTCACGGCTTTTTTGGATCTAACCTGATCTCGTGGCCGTTTTCTTAGCTGTGGGTAAAACCGTCTGCCTTAATAAGGCCCCATGTTCTGCCCTATAAATAAAACTCGGCAGCCCCCCACCACGTCCCCCCGCCCCCCGCGGCCACAGATGGTGACAGTCCCCAGGACCAGGGCTGCCAGGTGGCCATTCCCCTCTGCCCCTCCCTGTGTCTCTGACTAATAATGAAAGACCCCCTATGTTATTTAAAACCTTTCCAATCCCGTTTTTGAAGGAGCAGACGTACCCTTTCGACAATGACGCTGTCCTACTTTGATGGCCCGAAACTCAGGACAGCAAAGTTGTTGTCCGTGTAAGCCGCGTGGCTGCTGGCCCCAGACCACAGCCACAGACCGACCCCGGGACACGCGGGGCCACTGCTGCCACCCTGCGCCCGGCCTGGTCCATACACCTTCCGTACACCTGGCCCTGCTCCCCCCTCCCGGGGCCCGGGCTTTCCCGGGGGCTGCGCTGACCCAGGTTCGTTTCTCTGCTTCCTCCCGAGCTCACGCCGGTTGTCACTGCACGCCCTGGCCACAGCGTGGTGACGGTCACCAGGCCTGCACCACGACCCCAGGAGGAGTCTGCGCCCCACAGAGAAGGCGCCTTTGTGGGATAGGTGGAAAGAGGATGCTACCTGAGCTGTTTTCTCATGCGCCCCTCCCAGTCCTCGCACCACCCGATGCCACGCGTGGACACCTGGTCCCATGTCTCAGAGTCTCTCTGTGGGGTGGCTTGGCGCTCGGAGGGTCCCAAATTACTGAACTGCCTCCATGTGAGCCCGCCCATGAACTTGAATCGGGACAAACCCTCTGATCCCTGTGAACCCCTGGAGTGTCCTCGCCATGGAAGTGAAACACACGGGGACATGAAAGATTTCAGAATGCCTAGGCCACCTCCTAACCAAGTGACGCTCGTGTGTGTGACTGAGGAAGGCAGTAGTGCCCTTTCTAACCGGGTTTCCCGGGTTTTAATCAGGTTTTCTCTGCACAGCCCCAGAGCCGAGGCAGGCACCACGCCCCCGCAGGTAGCCGTGCCACACCTGGGGGAGTCCCTGCGTGGCAGCGCCGAGGCCCCAGCCCACCTCCCACCCCCTCACGCTACCAAAGCTACAGGCCACGGCCTAACGGGCAGGGCTCCTCGCAGGCTGTAGAATTAAAGTGAAACGAGACAGCTTCCTTTGACACAGACAGAGAAATGGGTTGCGTTTCTCTGCCTAAAGGAGGCCATTCAAACCCGTGGTTTCTCGCCTCACGTCCTCCGCGCTTGGACTCTCTGACTCGAGGGCTGCACGCAGAGCTCTGCAGGGCTCACGCCGCCGAGTGCACGCTTCAGTCAAGGCCGCCCGTGATTGGGGTGGGGTGTGTTTCACCTAAATGTATAATCGGAAGGCAGATGTGTATGAGCGCACCCTGTGGTTCATGCTCACCCTGACTCTGTGGGAGGGAGTGCGACATCTGTGCACTTGGTCAGTCCTTTCTCCTAAATGTGAGCCAAAGACTAAAACAATGACTAAGGCCGCGTGGAGGCCAAAGGCAGGCCCCCCCCCCCCCCCCCCCCCCCCGGCTCACTGCCAGCTTCCCTGAGTCTGTGACAGCAGAGCTCGGGGGCAGTCACAGGCCACCAGAAATTCTTACAGGCAGGGAGGAGGGGGAGAGTCAGTGTTGGAACTCAACCGGCCGTGGCAGAGTCGCAACAAAAACACGGGGGGGATTCTTCCCACAGCTCTTTCAAGACTTTAGTATAAAAAGACGGGGAACGGTTGGGGAGAAACAGGAGAAGCCCATGAAAACCGTGAGCCACGGGGAGGGTGGGCGGTCCCAGGGCTGCAGAAGGAAGCAGCCACTTCCTCAAATGGCGATGTGTCCTGAGAGATGGGCCGCTGCCCGCTGCCTACTGCCCACTGCATGAGTGCTTGGCCCCTGACCCCACTGTCCACCGAGTGAGGGCCCTGACCCCTGACTTCCGACCTGGCTGCCCCCCACATGCGAGCCCTGACCCCTGACCTTGCTGCCCACTGAGCAAACATCCTGACCCCACTGCCATTCTGAGCTCCAAGGCAGAGGGTGGGGCTCCCAGTGACCCGCGCCCAGTGGGCTTGTGGGCATCTACGGAATGAACAGAAATGTTTGAAAGAGATACCAACATCTGAAGTTTGAAAAAGCAACTTGTCGCTTCAAATACTGATGATTAAAACAAGTTCAGAGAAAAGGGCTCTTCTGTTAGCCTCCAGCGACTCTGACTTACAGCAGAGGCGAGTGTGCAGAAGTGGCATGGTGCCAGGGCAGCTCCCACAGCACAGGTGGCACCGGTGCGGGACAAAGGTCTCCAAACGAGACCTGCTCCGAGCTTTGCGCACGTCCCGGCTCCAGCCCCGTCTTCCTACTTGAAAATGCTGCTCTGAGGGCCCTCCGACAGTCACTCCCGGTCACGCCCCGGTCTGCGGCTGGGTGTCGGCCACTCCTGGCTCGGGACCGAGACGATGGGCAGGCGAGGAGCTGCCCGCCGATCACTGGGCCGTGGGAATAGTGCCAAAGTGCAAATAATTCACGTGAATATTTGGGAGTGTCTATTTCCAATTTCCGAAAAGAAATGCAATTCTGGGGCTGGGGCACATTAAGAAAATGCTACACCTGTGCTTTTTGGAGTAAATTAAGAGGAAAAAGAACAAACAATGAGAGCGTTAAACTCACTCTGGGGGCCAACACCATGAACTTGCTTACCATGCATTCACATTTCCAACGGGGCAGGGGGGCATGTCGACCTGCTTTCAAACACTCGTGTGGCCTGTGTCCCCGTGGAAACATGTGTGGCCTGTGTCCCGTGGAAACAGGACATGGCGTGGCTCTCCCTCAGCAGCAGGACCCCCGGTCCCAGCGCTGTGGGGCTGCCTTGCGGCCCCTGCCCTCCTCACCGAGGCTGTGCTTCTGGCTATCGTCCTGGGACTGAGTTATTTCTAATGACCTTCAACCTATTCTTCAAAGTGGGAGGAAGCGTTTCCCTCCCCAAGTTCACTTCTGGCCGTGCCCCTCCCCCCCAGCATGCTTCCCCAGGGAGTGACACACCCTTCAGGCAGAGGGTGACCCCCAGCGACTGGCCCCGGGGACTTACTCCACAGGGAAGTCACAGAATATGCAATGGTTTTAAGAAAAACTGGAAATTGAGATTTTTTGTTTCCTGAAAGCTCACGAGTTTTAAAACATTGGCTCAACTTTTAAAATTTGGCTGCGTGAGCTGGACAAGACTGTGTGTGAAAACCAGCCCTGGGGAAGGCAGCTGGCTGGCGCTTTCCGACACACTCAGCTCAAAACCTCTGAGCAAGCAGAGCCCTGGGCGGGGCCTGGGTGGGTGTTCTCGAGGGGCATGGCCCACAGGAGAACGGGGTCCCACGGGCAGGGATGCCTTTGTCCCCCAAGACATCAAGGTCACGGGGAAGCTCACGGCTGTAACTGCCAATTGCTGTCTACAGGACTCTGACTCCAGTTCAAGGTTATGCAAATAAGTTGCAAACACCATCAACAGGTGTGTAAACACATCGCTACCACATTCTTCCCTGGCCAGTTCACCCACGGTGTTTACTCTGTGCTTTGTGTCCCGTGCAGGCTTCAGGCTCCATGAAACCTGTTAGAAAGTGTAGAACCTCAGGAGACATATTTTTAAACAAAACAGTTCAGTTAGTTAAAAACGTAATCGTCTGTTCTCCTTTCACACTTTTAATTCCGAGGATCGGGATTCTCACTCAGCAGTGAGACCTTGGCATTCAGAGCCAGAAAGCCGGGCTGGGAAGGTCCATGCAAGCAGGCGGCCTGGTGCCGGAGGCCGGTCTCGGAATCCCACAGGTCGGGTCTGGGGCGGGCACGGCTGGCATCCGAGCTATGCACCCTCCCCGGCCTGACCTCGCACAGAAGTCCAGGCACAAGTGCATTCTGATCATGAGTGATGTCACATGGACAGTGTTCCTGCATTCCCGTGCTCTACCTAAAATGGAAACGCCCGGAAAGAACCGAGGAGGAAGTCCGCATTACCTCCTTCTGCTGCCTCTCCAGCTCCTTCATCCTGATCTCGCGGGCCTCGGCGCGGGCCGCTCGCTTCGCCGCCAGCCTGGCCTCCGCCTGAAACACATGCAGAAATTGTGTTGAGGGTGGACCAGTGGCCCATCAGGTACGTAGTTTACAAGGGTGCTGTTGACAGAAAACCCTGTTCAGAGGTTAACACACATACGGGAGCACAGCACAGCCTTGGAAGAGTTAAAAGGGTCAACGGCAGCAGCAGTTACAAGTCCTGATGATTGCTGCCATTCAGGAAGCCCACGAAAGGCCACGGGCACTACCCACGGGCTTCAGGTACGGTATGCCACGGACGCCTTGCAACAGTGCTATTAGGCAGATACTGTTACCAAACAGCTCTATTAGGTGGATACTGTTATCAACTAGTGCTATTAGGTGGATACTGTTACCAAATAGTGCTGTTAAGTAGATACTGTTACCATCCCCAGGTTATACACATGGAACTAAGGCACAGAGAGGGTAAGTAACTTGCCCAAGGTCACACAGCCCATAAGTGGCCAGGCTGGGCAGTCTGCCTTCCTGTGGAGCTACCACAGACTAATGCACGAAGCAAAGCATTTGAGCAGGGCAGGCCCACAGGCCACTGGTCCCACTCCTCCCTTTACAGGAAGGGAGGCCGGGAGAGGCTGCCAGACACATCCAAGGGCACAGGCCTGGGACTCTGACCCCGATTTCCTGAGCCCCTGTCCCGTCCCCTCTGCTGCACCCTGCTGCCCTCAGCTTCCTCTTCCACACCTGCTGCAGCCCCCCCCCACCCCCCGGAAGCCCACCTTCTCTCCAGACCAAGACCAGAGCTGTCAGAAGCGCTATAGTAAATATAAATATATCTCTGCCTCTGGTTAACTATCTGCCAACTTGGCGGTCTGATTCTGCCTGAGTGCATTTAAAATGCTTGACCAGGGCCGACCATGCCCTTGAACCTGGCACCTGGACGCTGCTTCATGCCACGCCCATCTCGCACGCCGTTGCTATTTCAGGGAGGTGAGCGTGCAAGTGCGTCAGGGTTCAGGTTTTCTGGGGTCAAATTCCATCTTCTTTCCCTTTAATCTTTTCGGGGATACACCTGTAATTCTTCCACCAGTTCTGCAGACACTTTTCAGATGTCTCCAGGTTCCCTAGACAATCTTGAAATGGGGCCATTGGAGACGGCCAGCAGGCTTCTGGTGTGGACGGCGGCCCAGCGAGAAGTGAGGTGCTTGGAGGTGCCCCCCCAGCGGCCGGGGGGCCCACACTGCAGGCTGATGTCAGGGACATCTGTCACCCCTGCCCCGCACTTGCATTGAGTTACAAAGTCATCTGCTGTCTACATTCTAATCTAAGTTGAAACTGATCCCAGCTGTTGGCTGGCTGTGTCCTCTGGAGGAATTTACTTTATAACTTGTTCGTGTGGTTCCCTCAACAACCAAGCCAGGTTCTACGACGCAAGGTGTCAAAATCACAATGTCGGAACTTGGACTCTGTGGCCATTTTCAATTTTCTGAACACTGTGTGAGGGGCAAAGCTGGAGGGGAGGGCAGGGGAAGGTTCGCCGGACCTTCATCAGCCACAGGGACTTCCTCCGGTCCCACGGGCGGGCCGGCGAGAGGACAACGGTCACACCGAGGGCAGCGGCCTCCCAGCAGCCTGCTGGCCCTGTGTGTCTGCTGGCACAGACCTGCGGCCACAGTCCATCAGTGGGGGTGGGGCCGACGGGGTGTGGGGGGAGTGGGACTGTGAGAGAGAGGGAGGGCTGCTGGAGGGCGATGGCAGTGGGGCAGGGGGTTCTCGGGTGGCCCCATGCTCCCCACAATCCACTCGCTTCAAGTGTGGGCCCCATGGCATGATGGATGCCACTCCCGGGACTTGGCTGCAGTCTGTGGCAAGAGAAAGGCACAAACAATGACAGCCCCTCGCCGGCTCTGTGAGTCACCAGATTGTCCTGGGTGGGCGTGAGCTCCGAGGAGGACCCAGATTGTATCGGGTATGATCGATTCATCAAATGAACAGAAGAAACGAAATAGCAATGGCCCCCCCATGGTGACATGCCAACATGAGCTCATCCCCGCTAACACGCCGTGTGGGGCCCGGCCCTGCCGTCTGAGTGCCGTGGTCCAGGGGCCGGTGGGCCTCCGGCCGGAGCCTCTGCACTGCAGGACAGGCCCGTCACCATCCAACACGAGTGTAAAAGGTGAACTTGCATGCTTGGGGTCTCAGCCGTGTCAGAGGGGCTAAGGGTTTCCAAATGCTCACTTTCACTTTCTGGACTGAGTTTGTAGGGGACCGCCTCTCACTGGCCGCCACCAGCCCGGCCACACAAACCTGTAGAGCTGCCCAAGGCAGCTGCGAAGGACTTCCACAGCGCAGTCTGGGTCCCCAGTCTCAGGATGCAGACAAAGCAATCGGTGACAATGTACAAGTGGCAAGTGACACGGTGGCGGGGGGTGGAGGGGAACTTAACCCAACCCTGGTGTCAGGAGGGCTTCCAGGAGGACAGGAGCCCAAGGCCGGACCCTGAGCGGCCAAGAGGACAGCCAGGCCAGGGAGGAGGGACGAGGTGTGTGGCCCAGCAGGAAGTCCTGAGGGCTGAGGTCCAGGCCCAGTGCTCAGCTCCTGTATCTGGACCTTATCTTAAAGGCACGAGGAAGCGCGGAAGGGTTTTCAGCACCAACACGGCGGGGCCTGACTTCTGACCTCTGGCCGGAATGCCGGCGGCGCTGGGACAGGTGGGGAGGCAGCAGGAAGTCCAGCAAATGCTCAGCGGTTGCATCCCCGTGGGCGAGCCCAGGAACACGAGTGGGTGGGGCTGGCTGGGCCACTGCCGAGGGTGACGCACAGCTATGAGGCCGCTGCAGGGAGTCAGGAGCCCTGGGTCCCAGGGAGGCCCCTGTGGTCCCAGGAGCCAAGCGTGGAGAAGAAGCCCTGCCCCCGGGCCGCCACCCAGACCCTCGCACACAGAGTGCCCGCGGACCCCTGGACACGCCTCCGGCCTGGAGGGCACCGCGGGTTGGGAGTCGGGGGCCGCTGCCACCCCTCCCCCAACCTCACGGGAGATGAGGACAGATGGAGGGACGTAGATGGACTTACGGCACTTATGGGACAAAGTGTTGTACAAACTGCTCAGGGCTTCAGAAAAAAAGCTTAGAAACAAGACCAAGGACCCCCCAGCCAGCGTCAGTGAGCCAGCTGTGGTCCCACCGGAGCGTGCCCCCAGCCCGTTCTCAGGCCTCAGGCTCTGGTCCCCAGGGCACAGCTCCGCAGGTCCCAGGCTGCTCTCTCCCCCGCCTGCAGGTGCCCCCCAACCCCAGAGGCAGCCGCAAGCCCCTGACCCCAGAGTCCCCTCCAGGGGCTCACAACGGGGTGGATCCCTGGGCCCCGAGCCCTGCCGGCTCTGCCCGGTTGTTGGGACGCACTCTCCGATGCTGGAGGGTGAGGTGCCGGCTCGGATTTGCAGAAACAGGACCTGAGTGGGGGAGGGGGTGGGGCCGCCCGGCCGTGGGCTGACAGCTGCTGGGGCTGCGGGTGGGACGGGGCTTTCCACACCGCGTCCTTCCCAGCAGAGGCCCACCGCCCGGGACCTGTCGGAGACGCAGAGGCTGCAGCCTCCAGCAGACCCCTCAGTCAGAGCCTGGGGGTGGGGCAGCCATCCGGGCTTCAGCAGCCCACGGCCCGCGGGGAGGGGACCTCTGCTTTGTGTCATCCCATCCGTGACTGGGTTGTTTGACAGTTTTCAAATAAATTGAAAACTTTTTTGAAGGAAGGAAGGAAGGGGGGAGGGGGAGGGGGTGGAGGGAGACGAGGGGGAGGCAGGAAAGGAAGGTGCCCGTGCTCACTCCTGCTGGAAGGTGGCCAGGGCTCGGTGACGCTGCCGTGTTGCGTCCCCTCCCTTGCCAGTACACTCCCGGACCCCCACCTCCACCCTGTTCCGAGGCCGCCTGCAGGGTCAGCTGGAGCTGAGGGAGGCGCTGACCGCTGACCGCTGGCTGGGCCCCTCTGATGCTGACGAGATCCAGGCTCCCTGTCTTTCTCAGGACCGCCCACCATGCGGGAGGGGAACACCCCTTACAGGGGACGTGGCCCGCCCTCCCGTGGCAGGGCCTGGCCCTCCCCTAAGGACCCCCCTGTGCTGGCCTGAATTGGGCACACGGAGCCTTAGGGACCTGGGCCACGTGCTGGGGATGTGAAGATACCACTTAGCACTGAGTTGTCTCATTATAACTCCAAAAAGCTGAGTCCCGACTCCAAAGCTCCACGTCTGCATTCTGTGTGACCGCAGACAGAGGGCAGCGCTCCTCATGCCAGGTGGACAGAAGCCCAGGGCCCGGCCCCAGGGCCTCCTGACCAGTGGCTACAAACAGCCAGGCCTCCCCACCAGGGGCTCGGACGCCAGCCCCCCAGTGCCCAGTCGAGTCCAGGCTACAGGCACAGAGGCCCAGCCACGGGGCACACAGGCTTCCCGGGGAGACAGACCACCAAAGGGCCCTGCCCCCTGTGACCGGCCCTCTCGGGGCAGCGCAGCCCCGGGCCCATCCGGACAAAGGCCGCAGAGCTGTGTGGAGAAGCTGCGGCCACAGCAGCAGTCACTTGGGTGACAGGTCCCTGGGCAGCACCGAGGCTGGTGACGGGCAGCTCTGGACCGGCCGCAGAGCGGAGGTGGCTTTCACAGGAGCAGGACACAGAGGCTGCGGGCTGAGCGGTCAGACGCAGGCCGTCCCACCAGGGACCAGACGCCCCCGCGTGCACGCGCCAGGAATTCCGAAGATAACAGCTTCCGCCCAAGATAAGGGCTGCTCCCCTCCTCGGGGCGGGACCGGGGCAGCCTGCCCCAGTCGTGGCTGAGGACTCGGCCGAGCAGAACTGGAAAGAGCGTGTTGGCCAAGGCGCCAGGAGGAACCCTGAGCAGGCACACCCAGTCCCCCACTGGCCAGCCGGGCCGCGTGCGGCTACGTCCAGACCTGCCTCCCTCCTGCAGGGGAGGGTCTGCGAGGTAGGAGATGCCCCCCAGGGTGGGGTGGCCACACACCACCCCCAGCGCCCTGCGCCCCAATCCCACTGAGGTCTGTGCCCTGCTCACGGCTACTACGTGTTGGCCTGGAGGAGCCGCTCCCTGTGGAGAGCCTCAGAGAACAGAACCGTGAGGGCGCCAGGGGCCCGAGTCCCAACTGCTTGGAGAGGACAGGGTGCGGTGGGAGGCAGACACACTCATGTCTTTGAGAGCCCCGCACGCTTCAGGGGTTCCTGCTCTGCTTGTACTTGCCCTGAGATTCGGGGCTCCCCTGGGATTGGGCACAGTGTGGAATTCCGCACCCTACAACACCCCACCCTGTAGCCCGAGAACAAGTTCTTTCTCTGCTATGAACGCTGCAGCTGCGCTCAGGGCTCTGGGTTCTACCTGGGGCACGGGAGGGGGGCACAGGAGGGGGGCACAGGCCCCCGCTCCACGGTGACTCTTCACTAATGGGCTGAGATGGGCTTTGGTCACCCCCCCCTTACCCAGAGAAAGCCCTGGGGTCTGGAAAGGCAGCAAATGACAGCTCAGGAAGCCAGCTCCCGGTCCTGCAGAGCCCAGGGGACACTCATAGCCCATGACCGATGTGCAAATGACCACCCGCAGCGCGGGGGGCTGACATTCTCCACGTTGCTTGGGAGGGAACTTTCAGTACACGTTACAAACCCCACTGTGCCCTGGACACCCGCGAGGGACCCTGGGGACGGCCGGCTCCCTGGGGGGCTGCCTCACAGGCCAAGTGGACAGGATGCCACATGGGGCTGTCCGGGGACATGAGCACTTGGCAGCTGCACGGGACGGGACGGGAGGAAGTCCCAGTGCTGACTGTGCTCGTTCCTCTCGGCCTCCAGGTGGAAAGACCGAGCAGAACGGAGAAACCGGCAGAATTGTTGTCGGGCCACGTGACGTAAGTCTAGTTTACAGCCTCCTGGGAGCAGCTGAGGGAGGGATTTAAAGCTCACTCCCGTGAGAGGGCTGTGACCCAGCTGATGCCTGGATGGTGACGGAGAGACACGCAGGGACCTCTGTCCACATGTGAGTCTCTCCTGTGGTGACAAAGGAACGCAGCTGCCAACGGGGCGGCCTGACGCCCCGAGCACACACACAGGTGACCCCTGTTCCGTGACTTGCAATGCAGGCATGCGCCCCGCCCGGATCAGCCGGTGCTGTGCACGGTGACCGTGAGGCTGGGCCCGAGTCCCCTCCCTGAGCTGCCTTTGCTGCAGGAAGTGGAAAGAGCCACCAACTTTGTTTTCTATGCGAACCCCCAGCCCCTCATATGCAGTCGATTCTAAAAACAGTCCACCATTCAAAGCGGCCAAGTGGGCTGGGCAGCTCGCAGCTTGCGATGCTGTGAGCTGTCACCGGCAGGCCGGCAGCTCCCAGCGGTGGCCCATGCCGGCCTCTGGGCCCTGTGCCCGGGTCCCTCGGCTGCCACCGTGCACTTGACCACTGTCCCTAAATCTCATCTTTCCAGAACCCTAGCTCAGGCAGTCACAGTACGTTCCCCCACCGAGGGGGCCTCTCTTTAGGACCCAGACTGTCTGGTGGTCATCACGGGGACGACAGCTGTCAGTGGGGGAAGTGGCAGCTCTGAGAGAGCATTCTGGGAATGCTGCGGTGGGGGGATGTTGGGAGGGGACAGTGGTCGGAGGGGACTAGTGGCACTCAGGGGCGCGGCGTGGCCTGCCACCCTCCTCCCCCCCACGCTGAGACAGGCCGGAGCATGGAGGCACCTCCCACGGGCTCCACGAGCAGACTCGCAGACGGCTCGGCTCACACAGGGACTCAGACCACGCCCTGCACGGGGTCTACACGTGCGCTGGCCGGCCCAGCAGGAGCGCAAGGGGAGAGCGCGCTTGGCTTGACCAGAGTTTCCCGAGAGTCGGTCACGACCTCAGGATGTCGAATCACCGGGGGCTGCACACACGTGGGGTCTGGGGGCGGGGACAGCGCCCCTGGATCAGGCTGCGTTTTGCGGGGACGGCGCCGGGCTCGGGGTCGCCCCGGCATCTGACGCGCGCTTGTCCTCTGCAGCTGCGTTTAGGCATCAGAGTGCCCAGTTCAGCGCTGCCGTGAGCCTTCACTGTGGTTACTTGCAACGTCACAGTTAAACGTTCTGTCGCCTGACGCTGTGACCGCGGGCGGCGGACGGGAGGCCCGTGGATTTCACGCCAGGTCCACAAGGAAGACGTTAAAACTGTGTTGCCACAAAACACACAGTCTCTTCCTTATTTAGAAAACGGGAGTCCATGGAGTGTTCTTTCATTCCGAGGAGTTTTGAAAACTCCCAGAAATAGAAATGAAACATTTGTAAAACGAACACTTCTCGAGAGGCGCTCAGGGGCAAGGCCTTGCGTCTGGAGAGGCTGCCCTGGCGAGACGCAGCCCCCGGCACGCCCTGCAGGAGAGGCGCTTCCCACAGCGGCTTCCTGCCCCGGTGCGCCGTCACCGTGGGGACAGTTGTCAGCGCCCGCTCACATCCCAGGGCCCCGCGGCCTGCCAGCTGTGTGCACTTGGGGAAGTCCCCGACCCTTCTGAGCCTCAGTTTCCTCTTTATCTGTAAGTGGAGGTGACCGAGCGCTCGCGGGAGATGCGGCGGCGGCCAGCGTTGGGGAGGATGCCCACAGGAAACACTGAAGAAGCTGACACGGGGTGGGGCGCTGGGTGACGGGAAACGCTACCCGCTGTCACCAGTGCCATAGCAGCGAGGACTCAGCTCAGGACGGGCAGGGAGAGGTCAGGGCAGGGGTGGGGACAGCCCACTCCTCATTTCTCACTCCCGCCCCAGGGCCACGTGCCCACATGCCGCAGACCAGAAAAAAGGCCGAGGAAGAAAAATGAAGCCGCTTTCTCCAGCTCTATCACACAAACGTGCGAATGAAACATTTTGGCTGAAATTAAAAGGAAATGCTCATCATAGTAACTGAAGATAAATTACGTCTTTGCTACAAAGTAGCTGTTCTTTAAATTCAAAGCGAAACTGCTCTAAAGCCACCGGGTTACAGCGCTAAGGAGGGCACCACCAACGCTCTGGCCGCTCGCGCCGTGAATGAACGAGCGCAGAATATGCGCCCGCGCCGTGCGGCTCTCATTTGCCTGCTTTCGGTTCATTTGTGCTGAAGTTTGGCTGGGGGCTGGGGGCGGTCACGATAATGCTTTCACTTGGGAGAAAGAAGTTAATTCGCTTAAGTTTATCTGGACAGTGTGAATAATGAAAGCCTGAGCAAATTCATTCCATGAAAATAAGCTTGTTTATTCAAAGAAGCAGACTAAGCGTTGGGAGGCCCGGAGCTAGAACAGTAGGGTAATAAAAAGTGCCCTCCCGCCTACCCCACCGGACAGCAGAGTGTGCCAGGCTTCTCTCCGTAACAGGGCAGATTTTGGGAAGCACTGGCACATGAGTAAGTAGCTAGTCATCCCGCTTCCTCCGCTGAGTCACGCGGCCCGATTCCTCCGGGACGAGGCATGCCTCCCGAACACTGCCTTTTGAGGAGCAAACCCAGGGCACCAGCATTGTGCCTCGCGGTTCTGCAGAAACGAGATAAGGCCTCACTCTAATAGGTAATAAAAACTCCCATCGACTTCGAGAGAAAAGAGCTCTGCACTTATAAATAGCTCGATTTCCTGTGCTCAGAGTAAGTGGCAGTTTAGACTACAAGGGCTTAAAAAAATGTTGCTAAGGAGGCTTCCGCTCTGTGACATTGGCTCAGGCCGAACAGAAAGTAACTCGTGGAGAAAGCGGAAATGCAGCCTCCGTCTCTGCCCTGGGGGGCCCTCTCCGCACGGTGAGGAAACACCTCGCTCATGTTTTCGCATCTTGACCGCTTGAGGAAATGACCGATCTGAAACAAACCGAGTGGTCCCAGGGCTCAAAATCTCCGGCTCAGCGTCCTGGGGGCAGGGCCAGCCGCCCAAGCCCCGCCCTCATCCACACCTTTGCCAGTGTGCTGAGACCGCTGAGACCGAGGACCTTGGCTCAGGGACCCACGTGAGATGGGACCTGGACACCGGGCCCGTGCCCTACTGGGACAGCCTCTTGGACGGACGGGACCGGTCTTTGTCAGTTCACGCCGGTCAGTGTGCAGGAAGCAACCAGAGATGACACAACCCAAGTCACACACGGGAAGTTACAAAAGTCAGATAGATGTGTGGTTTCTACACTCTCCTCCCCGACACCTCCAGGGCTGCCGCTGAGGGTCACGGGAGGATCCTGGGCTCCTGCTCTGATCCCGAGCTCCTTCCTGCCTGGGCGAGGCCAAGCCCAGCTCTCCTCTGGCACCGATGTGGCCCCCAGCCCTCCATCCCCACGAGAGACTCCTGTTTCCAGGGCAACGGGGTCGCTTCATGCAGAACACAAGTGGCACAGGCCAGTGTGGAATGCCCAGTGGTCGCTCTGCATCATCCAGTGTGGCCACGGGGTGACGCTCTTCCAAGACACCCCACTTCCACGTTCCCCCCCCAGCTGGCCACTGAGCATGCTTCCTTTCAAGGACACCACGCCCCTCGTGAAACAGGGGCTGGCTGACCTCCTGGCCTCGCTCTCACTCCGAAAGAGGTTTCCCTATCAGTAAAATAAAAAGCCTCCTACAGGTTCACGATTTTGTGCTGGGAATCCTGGGACCCGATACATTTCAGAATTGAACAGCTTCGTATGTTAGAAAGGTGCTGAGGTGCACCCACCATGCACCCTGTAGCGGCCCCCCAGGGTCCCCGGCAGGCTGCAGGGAGTGTGTTAAGAAGCACACTGAGGAGAGCAGCCCCCGCCCGTCAGGGAAGGTCTCGCTGCCTGGTGAGTTCTGCCACAACCCACCACACACACACACACACACACAGGCAACAACTCTGGGTTTCTAGAGCTTCCTGGGTCCTGGAATTGGTAGGGCAGCCATTTTCAACTTTTTTTTTTTTTTTTGCCTCAGGGCACACATAAACTAATCACTAAATTCTGCAGCACACCAAAAACAGACATATTTTTTGCTGACAAAAAAAGTAAGTATAGTTTTGATTCATTCACACCAACCAGACAGCTACTGCTGTGTGGGCTGATGTCATTTTTTTTCTAAGGGAAAAGGGGCCAGCGTCCCTGACCAGGCACTCAGGTACCCCATGTTGTGAAAATTCTTGGGGTACACGGGTGGAAATCGTTGGATTAGGGGACTGGGCGGGGGCAGTGCTGATGGCACACGGTCTCATCAGCACCCGGTCCAGACTGCCCCCTCCCCTAATTCTGCAGGCATGTCATCAGACCCAGCCCAAGGGTTAAGCGAAGGGTTATGGAGACCTCGCAGCCCCATCCTGGGAGCCAGGTGTTATTTCTACTCTTCCCTCTGATGGGCAGTTCCTCCCTTCCTCCTGTCCTTGTGTAAGCTTTCCTCCTTCAGAAAGTCCCCACCCAGAGTTCCTTCCTCGGAGCTCCATCTCGCCCAGGACTGGCGTGGCCCTGCTCTGGCCATCTACGGCTGCTCCTCGGGAACACAGACCTCCCTCCGCAGCACTCTGGCCTCCCTCCTCCCGGCCCGGCCCTGGTGGTGAACCCAGGACCTCTCTGCAGGCTCCCAGGCCCCGGGAAACCACGGAGGCTGCGGGGTTGGAACAGCTCCGAAGGCCTGGCCCGCGGCTGGAGGCTGGAGGCTGCAGGCGAGGTCCTATAGGCTGTGCACAGCAAAGACACGGAAATCCCACCAACAGCCCAGGAGGGGACTTGCGAGTGGGAGCTCCTCACAACCCACTTCTCTCTCCGGTGCTCACCTCCTGCTCACCTCCTCCCAGGTCAGGAGTCTCTGCATCTGGAATCCCCCCAGACACCCAGCAGGTGATCACTAATTCCTACCTGGTGAAGGAGGCACAGTTTTGGGACCCCACTTTTATCGACTCCCCACAAAGGCCCAGTGAAGTGGAAATCGGGGTCTCTTCAGCACTCACTTCACAGAATGTTTCTTTCTCCACGTGCACCTTTCCCCTTAACCATTCCCACTGATCAACCACAGGCCGCGTGACAACAGCAATGACACCCCTCGCCCCCTGCCCAGGCTTAACCAAACTACCCCACGCCCACGGGTGTTAAGCCGGATAACTGTGACATCCTGCGGGATCCCGTCCAGACCCAGAAGGCCCCAGGAGACCAGCCGAAGTCTATTTGGAGACTGGGATCCTTGGGGAGGTGGAGAAGCTGGCTCAGTCCACAGTGGCCGAAGGTCCAGCGCAGGAGGAGTGCTCTGAACCACGCGCCACGTGCTGCCGGCCTCAGGCCGAGGGCCCGGCTCCGGCACCAGCTCCTCCTAGGCGCTGTCTTTGTGAAACAGCAAACTAATAGCTCCGAGACTCCAGATACCGCGCAGGTCTCAGGGCTCAGAGGCCCAGTCACCCAGCTGGGCAGAGGCGGCCACAGGCAGAGGGCAGCGCCCCGGTCCCTTCCGTCCTGGGAGGGGCGGGGTCCAGCGGAACCTGCCCTCTGCGCGGGGGGCCCGCGCGCACGGAGCCGCGAACTGAACAGAGAGCAGGGCCCCTCCCACCCGCACATTCTCGCGTGGGGACGTTCACTTAAGGGGGGCCCCCGGCCAGGTGGAGCCCACCCCGCGCCGCGCACCGCACCGGGCACGGACGCCTGCGGCCGAACGCGCCCCCTGCCCCGGACCTTGGAACATCGACAAGGACCAAACGTCAGCACCGAAGTTCCTGCGTTTGCCTCTTACCAGTGTCTGCGCTTCTGGACTCAGGCAGTCTATTTCCTTGTTCTGCGCGGCCGCGGGGTTGGCCATGCTGCCCGGCGGCCCGTCCGCCTCCTCGCTCAGCCAGGCCAGAACCTCGGGGGGCGCCGGGCTCTCGGTCCGCGGGCTCAGGCTCTCAGCGCAGCCGCATCCCCAGCGCGGCGGATTCCGGTTCAGGGACAGGCCCGCGACGGCACCGGACTCGCCCTTCCCCAGGCGGAGGCGCGCTCCCCGCTTCCCGGCTCGGGCGCGGCCCAGGGGCGTGGCACAGGTGGCCCCGGCCCTCCCGGCGGGGAGGGCGCCGGGCGGGCGGACGAGCGCCTCGCCCCTTCGCGCCCCGAGACCCCGCCCCGAGGCCCCGCCCCACCCGTCAGGACCCCGCCCCGAGGCCCCGCCCCACCCGCCAGGGCCCCGCCCCGAGGCCCCGCCCCACCCGCCAGGGCCCCGCCCGAGGCCCCGCCCCTCCCACCAGGGCCCCGCCCCTGCCCAGGGCCCGCCCCCCGCCTGCGCTCCACGCCCCCCGCCCCGTCCTCCGTGCGCGCCCGGTCGGCTTGGTTATTAATCATCGCCCAACCTCCTCGGTGCCACCGGAAAGCGGTGGGAAAGCAGACCCCAGCCGACCCCGCCCAGAGTCGCGGGAGGGAACGGGAGGCTGAGGGGGTGTGGCCTCCTTGGGGCGTGGCCTGCGTGGGGGCGGGGCGAGCGCCTTCTTTATCCCCACTCCCCCCCAATCCCGGCTCCCGCCGCGGCCGCCGCACCGCCGGCTCCCGCCGCTGCTGCCCAGCCGCCTCCTCGAAACTCAGGCCACGTGGAGCTTGGGCGGACTTGGCAACCTCAGCCGAGCGCGGCAGCACCTGCCGGCCGGGGGGCGCCCGTTTACGCGTCACCCCGAGCAGGGGCCGGCTTCCAGGGCGGCTCCAGGGTGCAGCCCAGGCGGCGAGGACGAGCGTCCGCGGCCGGTGCGCCCCCCGCCCGCCTCCCCATCAGAATCCCGGCGCAGCGACGAACGCGGATGCTAGTGGTTCGGCGCGGATCCGGTGGCTCACAGCCGGGCCGCAGCGTCCAGGGTCCGGCCGGGAGGGCGTGCGGGGCAGGCAGGGCGCGGGGAAAGGGACCAGCTTCCCGCGCGCGCCTCCTCCAGCCACACGGGACGCGCGCCGCTCGCTCTTTAAAAGTCCTGCCGGAGAAGCAACGGAGCGTCTCCTGACCTCGCCAGGGCCGGGCAGAAGCCACGGAATGGCACTGGGCCCGGCCGGGAGGTCGTGTCTACCCCTCCCAGCGCGTGCCCCGGGGACACGGTTTTGGAGGCTCATTTCGGAATAACCACCTCCCTGCCTCCAAACGGGAACTTTCAACGGAAGCGCTTGGCCTGATTCTTCGCGAAGGCTGCTGCTCCCAAAGGAGTCTTGAGAGACCACAAATTCACACGCGAATGTTTTAAATGTTACTGCCCCCCAATTTCCCCTTCCCTGCCCCCGTAACCTAATTCCCGGTAACATGTTAGCGCATGGCCTGCTCACCGCGGACGGCGCGCCCTTTCGGACCGGCTTTGCTAGGGGGGTGGCTGGGGAAGGCAGGGCCGAGAGCAGAGGAGGGTCTGACCCAGGAGACGGCAGGTGAGAAAGGGGGGCGACGGAAAAGAGGCGGAGTAACGGGGTAGGACGGGCGCTGTGAGAGATTCCGCAGGTTTCAGCCTTGCTTCAGGCGAGCCCGGGCCAAAC